>JAANDH010000106.1:0-264204 GCA_011799765.1 Nymphaea thermarum
TAAATTGGTAAGGTAGTTGTATGTAAAGCACCAACTGCCATGAATAAGTAAACTTCTTATGAAATGCGGTTTCCTTTCCCTTACCAAAAAGCTTGAGATCTCCATCTTCAAATGCAGGAATCTGACCAAAAGGCTGAAAAGAGAGAGACAGAAAATAAGAGCATCAGACATATTTGACATTAAGTTGCATTCATTTCCCTACCGATCTCAGATCCGAGAGAATCTCAAATCCGTGATAGCTGAAATCCATAGTTGTATCAAACTGAGGATTTTAGCTTCTACCCCTGATGTGAATTTCAAACCCAGACTTTCATGTAAAAAGTGTGGGTTTGAAATCGGATTGCCGGACTTGAGATCAGCGGAAATCGAATGCAACCTTGAGGAAAAAGGAAAATAAAAAGGATTTTAAGTGGTAGGCCGAATATATGGATCCGTATATAGGTATTATGTCTCTTTCGGATCTTGGGCCGGCCGACAAATCTGATGCGAGCATTCAATGAGCGTTATTGTATTGTACATCAGTAGCAGAGTCAGAAAAATTTACCCCATTTTATGGGGAGGACGCGTTCGGTGTTTGGAACAGAATGTTCTACTCCTCACATTATCTTGTGTGAGTGGTATTTCAGTCATTTTGAAAACTTTTTTTTGCCATATTAGTCTTTTCACTGATCAAGGGAAGGTCTCCTCTTTAAGTTAAAAGGGCATTTTGGTCAGTTCATTCTCAAAGAAGCAGCACCGTGAGTAGAGCAACTTAGAACGATAAACAAGTAGAGCTCGAGCAAATCATGCTTTGACCTCGATTGTTAGACGAGCTGAACTCGAGTTGTTTCAAGATCTAAGCTGGTTAAGAGTCCAAAATAGTAGACGTTTGGTGCACTTTCTTAAAAGATGGCACAAGTTCAAAACCTGTTGTTTTCACCCTTGCCTGGGTCGAGCTTGAATGGATCTCAAGCTACAAAATTAATCGAGCTTGACTCAAGTTTGAGCGGAGCTTGACTGGGGTTTGTGGGGTTTGAGCTCGCCTCGAGCCTAGGCTTTGGTTGTTGAATGGAGTTTCAGCCACCTTAACTATGCTCATGTGCAGCCCTACATCCAGAGGCAATAGTTGTGGTGCATGTTATGTGTTTTTCAGCCCTACATTCAGAAACAGAAAAACTCTGTACAGATAAAATATAATAATTAATAAAACCCGTAATAACAATTATTATAATAGTCATATAAAAAAAATAGTACCCACAAGAATCAAACAAAAGATGCACCCTAGTTGTCTCTTGCCTATCAATCATACGATACCTATAGGCTACAATGAGAAGGAGAAAGAGAAAAAGGGGGTTATAGTAGCATACATTAAGAGAGAGAAAAGGCTGCTGCTTATGGGCACCAGCGGCCATGTTAACAGGCACGAGCTCATAGTCCACCCCCTTCTCCTCCAGGCACACGAGCACCCTTGTTGTGCATGTCGACCGCGCCACACCGTGAACCTTCACCCCCATCTCTCTCTCTCTCTTCTCTTTCTCTCTCTCTCTCTTTAGGATGTGTCTTTCGATTCTTCACATTGCTGCCATTTTTATAAGAGAGAGAGAGGTGTTTCGAAGGGTAGAAGAGGTGGCTGTTCATTTACTAGCCAGCTACCTGTCTGGTCTCATGTCAAGGCCCATTGACTTGCAGAGCGACCGGCAGAAGAGGACGTCCGTGCTTGCTGTTCTGTGAGTCCCATCAAGGTGTGGACAACACCACGTCCTGGAACAGATTGGTCTACTCGCCTCTCTTATCCTACGTTTTTTTAATATTCTCATAAGCATTCATTCGTCTTATGTTCCTCTTTTGTCCTTCCCTCCACCTGTCTGCTTCTTGGGGTAGTGTCTGGAGGCCGTGACTCATTTCAGCTTGGTGGTGTATTTGGAAGGAGCGCAACAACAGGGTCTTCAGGAACACCTTCTCTTCGTCAGACTATATGACTCGTCTTGTGCAGGGGGATATTCAGTTTGCCATTCGGTTAAGGCGCCCTGGTCCGTCTGCGGCTAGGTGACGGTGACGCTCCTCCCTTCCTCTCTATTCACTCCTTTCTTTTCACTGTGCATTGTTTGTATTTTTCGTCATTTGTTTTTGTTTTTGTGAATTGCTTTTGTATTTAGAGAATGTCATGTCCCCAAATTTTGTTATATATTTCCCATTTTATCGGCTCATAAGCGTTCATCATGGCTGGAAGGTGTCATTCATCACCATTGAACCAGCGTTTGATATCCCGGAAAATAATTCCGGTGTACGGAAACGAACGTGAGTTTAGGGTGACGTGCACGAATGAATTTACACGCCAAATCCCCAAATATATCTTTTTTGGTAGGATGTCTCAAAGGACAATTTATATCATGAACCACAAATTAAAGAGACTTCACCATTAAAATACGACTCATCTTAATGCATGTTCCAGCTTCAGCTTTTGTAAGGACATCGTCCGGTTGCATTTATTTTATTATGGTTCTCAGATTTGCGGTGATCTGAGATTTTTAGGGTTTTATATCCATAGATTTAAGATTGGGCCCTCTTCCCCCTCGAATCGAACTTTAAGTCCATGGTTTTTAACATCTACCATAGATATCAATTCTTGCTACCGTGATCATTTTGTTTAATTATCACAAAAAATGTGTCTTTTGAAAAAAAAGGCGCATGATACGACAAAACGTAGTCAGTCATATAAAATGTGAAAACATGCGTCTTTTAAAAAAAAAAATGCTAGAAAATAAAAAACGTGAAAAAAACACGTACTATACATGTATTATTCACGTTTTTTTGCGTTTTTCATATTTTTATGATTTTTATTTTTTTATAATTTTTAAGATTTATTAAATGTTTTAATTTTTTTTAAAATTTGTCGAAATTTTCTTAAAATATACAACTTTGACGTATTATACCTGAGAAATTCTTCATTGTATAATACCCATACACTTTTTTTTGTGAGAACACTTTAAACTGACAATATCCTATCACACACCTTTTTATGTGGTCTTGCCTGTCTTAACCTTCCTGTATAACTTTGAAATTCCATGGGACGTGCACACCCCGTGCATAAAAAAAAAATGTGCACAATAGTGTACGGTGACAAAAATACTCCCATTAAAATACAAAAGAAACCTTTTTAAAGAGGTAAGGATGGATTGTGAAAAAAATAAAATAAAAAATGTAAAATGTCCATTTAGTCACAAAAGATTTTGAAAATACCAACAACAGCAGCGAGCCAGCCATCAGTTTCTTCACTAAACATGACTCAAAGGTGGGAAGATAATCACGTTCAGTTGTTGAGCCAGCCATTTGGACCAAAAATTAAAAAAAAACAAGAGCAAAAAGTTCTATAGTAGGATTACAATTCAACAGAATGCACCCAATTGCAAGAAGGGGGAGACACCACCTCCCTCCATAGATAGCCGTGGTAGCTGATACGGGCCAGCCTAGGAGCCCATCGAGACAGGACGCTGATGAGGCCGAGAGGTGTCGAGCCACCCCGGCCAAGCGCCACAGGCTACGTCCTACCAGTAGCCCTCCACTTGTATGGTCCAGAGACCAACTTGACAGGTCATTGAGACCCTCCAACTATATACCAAACTTGGCAAAGAATATCCACAGCATCTAATAGTCTAGCACAGCCCAGGTCTTTACATGAACCCCAGTGTTCACTACAACATCACGTCTGGATTTAATGACGCAAGCCGTAGCGGAGCTTCTGTGTGAGTGGTGTAGCCATTACCCCTTGCCTAGGGGCGGAGCTAGTAATTTTTCATTAGAAGGGTCAAACTAGAGTTTCAAAGTTTTAATAAGGGTGAAATATAGATTTTCAAAATTTTTACATAGGCTCNATTTGAAATCCGTGGATTTGATCTACACGACATGTTTTTGCTGATATAAAAGATCTACGGTAAAGTTTACGGTTCATCAAACTAAGGATCTTAGCTCAGACTTAAGATCTACACTCGCAATCTTGATTTTATCTTTTTGCATTAGAAAAAGATCAGAATTAAGATAGGATGCAGGATTGTATGTTCTTAAATCCATGGTCTCAAATCCCGAGGATCTTAAATCCTAGGCAATCAAACGCCGCCTTAAAGAATGGAAAAGGCCCTCACTGAGTCGCGCTCTCTTGCATGACTGATCTTAATAGTTGATGTGGTGCATCAAGTGCACACTAGATGCTTTGGTGCAAGAAAATGCACTTTCTTATTCCAATTAAGCATGTCATTTAGAGGAGACATTAGAGCAGACTAACATAACAAAGGAAGTACAATTATTGAAAGATGCAAGCGCATATACGTAACACAATCCATATAAGTGTTTGTGCACGCATACGCACGCACACATACACACACACAAACACCCACACTTCTTCAAAACTTCATGCAGGCCGAGACCTTTTTCCAGGCGGGCCGCGAAGAGATGTCCTCCCACCAGGCATTCACATGTTTGCGCGACGCAAAGAGGGAAGCATAAGGGGTGAGCATAATGTAGTGAGCGCAAGGAAGATGGTGCAGATCAGCAAGGGACAAGACGTCGCCAGCCAAGTACTTCCTCTTCGCCAAGACCTCCTCATAGACGTCAAGCACCTTGCCGAGCTTCGCGGCCTGGGCCGGGACCAAGGCCGCATCCGGGGTCCCTCCCCTGGATGGCTTGACCAGTAACTCACCGACCATGGGCTGGATGGCTGGGTTGAATTGGTAAGCCTCGACTTCCAGCCAGACTCCCACTGAGTACGTCTCAGCCGGGCTGGTGCCTAGCAAGTCTGTCCCAATGTCCTTGTACCTGTGTGCCACATACTTTGAGATAGCCCTAGACTCTGCAAACACCAATATATCGTTAATTTAAAACCTTTGTTTTACATTGCCGATAAATTGGTAAGGTAGTTGTATGTATTAATTTGTGGTGGGACCAATTATTTATCTCATTGCTTGATATGTTTCACAGCCAAGCAAAGCACCAACTGCCCATGAAGAAACAAACTTCTTATGAAATGCGGTTTCCTTTCCCTTACCAAAAAGCTTGAGATCTCCATCTTCAAATGCAGGAATCTGACCAAAAGGCTGAAAAAGAGAGAGAATAAGAGCATCAGGCTTATTTGACACTTGGTTTTATTTAATTCTCTACGGATCTCAGATCCGAGAAAATCTCAAATCCGTGATTGCTGAAATCCACTGTGGATTTTAGCTTCTACCCACAATGTGAATTTCAAACCCGCACTTTAATGTAAAAAGTGTGGATTTGAAATCGGATTGTCGAACTTGAGCTCAGGGGGATTTGAATGCAACCTTACGCTGCTAGTTGAATCTAGTAAGAATGTATCGATCCATATATAGTTGTTATGTCTCTTTCGGATCTTGGGCCGACAATTCACATGCTAGCATTCAATGAGCCCATTACGTGAATTGTACATCAGTGGCAGAGTCAGAAAAATTTACACTAGACTGGGCTGTAGGGGATGTTCGATGTTTCGAACCGAATGTTCCAATCCTCACATTATCATGTGTGAGGGGTATTTCAGTCATTTTGAGAACTTTTTTTTTTACCTTTTAGGTTTTTCATTTAGTCAAGGGACGGCCCCCTCTTTCAATCAAAAGGGCATTTTGGTCATTTCATATCCAAAGATGCAGCACTGCGAGTAGAGCAACTTAGATTTGACCATGACGCGGACCTGGTTAAGCCCTGTCATACGATAAACAAGTAGAGCTCGAGCTAATCATGCTTTGAACTCGATTGTTAAACGAGCTGAACTCGAGTTGTTTCAAGATCTAAGCTGGTCAAGAGTCCAAATAGTAGACATTTGGAGTGCTTTCTCAAACGATGGCACAAGCTCAAAACCTGTTGCTTTCAGCCTTGCCTGGGTCGAGCTTGAATGGGTCTCAAGCTACAAAATTAATTGAGCTCGACTCAAGTGTGAGCGGAGCTTGACTGGGGCTTGAGCTCGCCTCGAGGCAAGGCTTTGGCTGCTGAATGGAGTTTCAGCCACCTTAACTATGCTCATGTGCAGCCCTGCATCCGGTAACAATAGCTGCGGTGCACGTTACGTGTTCGAACCTCTTCGAACCCAAAATGTTGCAATTTGCCCCTACATTCAGAAAGAAAAAACTCTTTAAAGATAAAATATAATAATTCATAAAAACCGTAATAACAATAATCGTATCAGAAAAATAGCATCCACAAGAATCAAACAAAAATGCACCGACATGCGACTCATCATGCCTAATCAATCATACCATACCTATAGGCTACAATGAGAAGGAGAGAAAGAAAAAGAGGGTTATAGTAGCATACATTAAGAGAGAGAAAAGGCTGTTGCTTATGAGCACCGGCAGCCATGTTAACAGGCACGAGCTCATAGTCGACCCCCTTCTCCTCCAAGCACACCAGCACTCTCGTTGTGCATGTCGACCGCGTCACACCGTAAACCTTCACCCCCATTTCTCTTTCTCTCTCTCTCTCTCTTTTCTCTTTTTTCTCTTTTTCTCTCTCTCTCTCTAGGATGTGTCTTGATTCTTCACCAATGCTGTCATATTTATAATAGAGAGAGAGAGAGAGAGAGAGAGAGAGAGAGAGAGAGAGAGAGAGAGGTTTAGAAGGGTAGAAGAGGTGGCTGTTCATTTACTAGTCAGCTACCTCATGTCAAGGTCCTTTGACTTGCAGAGCGACCGGGGCGTGGAACACATTGGTCTTCTTGCCTCTCTTCTCCTCTGTTTTCTTAATCTCTTGTCATAAGCATTCATATTTCCTTTTTTTTTTTCCTACCAAATGCATAATTAATATTATCATGATGGCAGGAAGCTGCCATTCGTTCGTCACCATTGAACCAGCGTTTGATATTCCGGAAAAATAATTCCGGTGTACGGAAACGAACGTAATTTTTTATGGTGACGTGCACGAATGAATTTACAGTTTATCATGTCTCAAAGGACAATTCATGTCATGGACCAAAAATTAAAGAGACTTCACCATTAAAGAGACTTCACCATGAAAAAATGCAAAAAAACATGTATAATACGTGTTTTTTTTCACATTTTTTATTTTCTAGCATTTTTTTAAAAAAGAAGTGTTTTATACAAGTATTAAATGGCTAACTATATTTTGGCGTATTATAAGTGCATTTTTTCAATGAAACGTGTTTTTTGTGAGAATACTTTAAACTAACAATTTTTGAGGACACATCTTTTTATCTAACAATCTTTCAAGACACACCTTTTTAGGTAGTCTCGGACCTTAGCAACCTAAAAGCATAGTCTTGCCTATCTTCATCCTTTTTGAGTTAACCAGTTGTTGAGTTAGCCAGTTGAAAAAAAAAAAAAAAAAAAAAAAAAAAAAAAGTGGAAAAGGTTCTATAGTAGAAGAAGGATTTGATGGCTTTAACCATAGTATCCCTCCACTTGTAGGGTCCAGAGACCAACTTGAAGAATATCCACAGCATCTAAAAGTTGGCCATTTGGTTCTAAATTTAAACATCCACTACCATACCCCCAAGTGTCATTAACATTTTTAGGGAACCAAAGGTAATAACAAACTTACGGTAGAAATATTTCTCAAACCTGTTTGACATTAGGGCTCTTCAGGAGTAAGTGATCAGTCGATTCACATAATTTTTTTAGTTCTTTTTTAATATATCCAAAAAAGGAGGCTTGTTGGGTGAATACAAGGTGTATTTCATTTTACCATCGAAAGAAAAGACCAAAGCCTTAACCCTTTCCCCCATCTCTTACTTTAGATACCTCGGGGTGATGCCTCTGCTATTTTTTAACTTGTTTATCAGTGATCTCTCTTCTTTTTGTAGCACATGATGCTGAAGCTCTAGAAATTAGAAACAAAAATTGGCTGCTTACCAGTACCTGCTTTATTCGTTACTTGTTACACTAATTTTCTTGGGGATCCAGTGGAGGATTTAATAAAATCCTCCACTGGATTTAGGGTTTAGAAATTACGTAAATTTTTTTTTTAAAAATATTTGTCCTATAAAATTTTTGAAAAGAACGATATCTCATCCCGTGTCAAAATTTAGAAACTTTAATTCTGAAATTTTAATGAAAAAAATTCTGGCACCGCCCCTATTCTCCACTAAACCAATGATGTGGATCTATTTGTAAGGATGAACTCATGGAAAACTAAAGGGAGAGAGAGAGAGAAAGAATGATATATGTCAAACACCACACATAGGAAAAGCTAATTTCCCCGATAAAAAACAAAGATTAACAAAGCATGAAGAGGACACCTTCCAACAAACAAAAGTCACAACTAAGTGACCTCGAAACCATAACCAGGCGACAAATTATTCAAACAACCCTAACCAAAGGAAGACAACCTCAAACTATTCTTCTTCTTCTTCTTCCTCTTGGCACACAGCATTCTTCTTCTTCTTCTTCCTTCTCAGTTGAACTTCATGTTGGCTGCAACCTTCTGCCAGGCCGGGCGCGAAGAGATGTCCTCCCACCAGGCGTTGACGTGCTTGCGCGAAGTGATGAGGGAGGCATGAGGGGTGCACATGAGGTAGTGCGTGTAGGGCAGGTGGTGCAGGTCCGCCAGGGAGTAGAAGTCGCCGGCCAAGTACTTCCTCTTGGACAGGGTCTCCTCATAGACGTCGAGCACCTTGCCGAGCTTCTCGGCCTGGGCCGCGACCACCGCCTCGTCCGGCGCCCCGCCGAACATCTGCTTGAAGATGCACTCGAAGACGAGGGGGCCTATGGCTGGGTGGTAGTGGTGAGCCTCCGCCTCCATCCATGCTGCTACACCCGCAACCTCAGCTGGGTCAGACCTCATCAAGTCTGGCCCCATGTCCTTGTACTTGTATGAGATGTACTTGGTAATTGCCCTTGACTCTGTTGATCAAAAGGCCACATATATGTTACTGACTTGACTTTGAAGTTTGAAAATACAAGTAGCATAGCTATCACGGGATTGGTGTGGGCAACTGCCCACCCCAGTGCGTGTAAACCTTTGTAAAATTTTCATTTTATCATGTGTTGGGCTCAAGCCTATATCCATCATATGAGGTGCGTACACCAAACATAAGTCAATGTCTTGTAGTTCTAACTTCTTCTACATGCACCTAATCCATTGCAATAATAAGATGGATCAATACCCCTCAACTAAAACTTTCTGTCTTGGCCGCTAGTCATATTACCTTTGCATTTGTACGTGAGCGAGAACTGCTTAGACAAGGGCCGCTGGTCTATTACCTTTACAGGGCCCCTTGCCTCGGCCCCTATTTTCACCATCACACATGAAAGTGACATCAAATCAAGGGTGTAAAAACAAGAGACTTCGCCATCAAGATAGATCAACCAGAGAAGAAATAGAATCTCACCGAACAGTTGGAGGTCGCCGTCTTCCAATGCCGGGATCTGGCCGAATGGCTGTCGGAAAAAGAAAAAAAGAAAGAGATAAGAGAGAAACATATCTGGACAAAGTTCTCCTATACTAATCATGAAAATTGTTAATATATGGATGAAGAAAGGAAAAGGAAATGCTGGGCTGGTCGAATTTACAAAAATGACCCAGGCCATTTTTGTAAAAGACATAACGACTGCTTCTCTCCTTCTATAAATGGGCGTGTGTTGTGGAGGTCAACATCTAAGACAAAAAGGGTGCGGCAAAAATTTTTGAAAGACAAAAAAGAAAAGGCTTTCAGGACACTGTCCTGTTTGATGGAGAATGTCAAGAGACATCTTCCACCGTGTTTGAATGAGAAGTGTACAATCAAGTCAGGGGGGTCTGATTCTCTCCTTTTTCACCCAAACACCCCTCTAATGCTTTTCTTTTCACCATGTTTGCATCTCTGAGATGCAACAAACACATCCATTATGTGTTGAGGAACACATTTTGTGTTTTTCCAACTTAAAGTTGACCATGATGCGATTATAATTGAAAATGAAAGGAAAGGAAAGGAAAAAGTTACTGCACACATACATTGAGGGCGAGGAAAGAGGGCTGCTTGTGTTGCCCGGCGCGGACATTGACCGGGACGAGCTCATAGTCAAGGCCCTTCTCCACAAGTAAGGCCAGCACGGTAGCTGTGCATGGGGACATGGGCATGCCATAGACTCTGAGACCCATCTTCTTTCTCTTTTTCTCTCTTCCTGCTTCTCTTTCTCTCTCTTGCTAAGCTCAGCCGAAGCTTTCTTGCCTAAGAATGTGACTCCTTTACTATCTGGGGCATGGAATTTATAGAGATTCTAGAGAGAGAAAGTTAGAGAGAGAAAGGTGTGAACGGCACAAAATGCTCATCCAGAGCCAGCTCAAAGTCAACCAGATTCTGGAACTCAACTGGGCACCAGATCTTAATCACAGTTTCACATGCAAAAGATATATTATTATTATTATTATTATTATTATATATATGTAAAATATACTTTTCATTCAAATGCTAGCGTTTTCTATAAAATACTGCTATGACCTAAGATTTTGCCTAAAACAGAGATATAAGTAGTTAATTAGGAGAGCCGCTTTAGTTGTACCAAAACTCAATGTTGACTTGATTGTATTTCCATCTTTGTAAGTCAGTTTACATCCTTAATAGGCTGTTTCATAAATTTAACTATAGTTAGTGGTCTAATAATTTAAAAAAGTTGTTGGAAATTTTCATTTTTGGGCCTACACTTTGCCCACAATTCTAGCAGGAGGCCACCTTTTCTTCTTTCCTTTGGAAAAAAAAAAAAAAAAAGCACATCTAATGAAAATTATGGAATAAGTTTTGAAGTGAAGTTTGGTTCATTTGAAAAGTTTAACAAGCACTAGCTGTGTTTATTTTTTTTTGCCGTTACCATCCATAACTAGATTAAATTCTTATCATTGATAGTCTGCTTGATTGTTTTTGCGAAAAACGTAACTTGTTTAGAACAATCACAAGACAATAGTTCTTTTAATGAAATTATAGACAAAAAAACAGGCAGTAAAATGGAAATTTTCCTCACAAAATAAATAAGTCCCTGTTACCTTTTGAAACAAAGATCACAAAGAATTTTGTATACACATCTTGAGCATTAAATCATCTTCCGATGAACACTTGGGCTCTGGACCACTGAAATTTATTTTTGAAAATGTAACACCTTTTAAAATATTAGGCAAGAGGAGGAGCTTTCAATCATATTTTTGAAAAAAAAATGAAAAAAAAAAAAAAAAAAAAAAAAAAAAACAACTCTTCACTTGCATTGATGAGGAAGGCCAGGGTCGGGTAGTTGGGTGAATTAAAAAACATGGTTATGGGTCTGAAGCCACCATGTGCTATAATTTATTGTAGACCACAATCTGCTTGTTTTCATGTAAAATAAATTCCTTACTGCTTGAAAACTTTGCATTTTAAAACATAATTATCTTGTACACTTGCTGCAATTTAAATGAAAAAAAAAAAAACAGTTTTTATATTCAAAAGACAAATAAAAAATTACGAGAAAATAAAATTTAAAAAAAAAATCCAACCAGGAACAAGGCTTTGGATGCGCTATATTGAAACGGTAACTCGCAAGCTTGAAATGGACTCGTGTCACGCCAGCCGTGTGACTGTGAATAGCAAAGCCTTCAAATTGCTGAAGAATGCAAATGAAGTAATAATTTTTAACGGTTCGTTAAAAACGGCATTTAACTTGCAAAGTTAAAGAATTTTTTTTATCGGAGTCAAAATGAATGACACCGCTCAAGTTTTACCTCCAGCAGACTTGAATAGCAAGAAAACTTTGTCTCGCTTTCTTTTCTTTTTTTCAATTTAATATGAAATTGTGGGCTGCTTTATATTATTATTAAGTATTTTTTTAATTGTTTCACATCTTAGTCCAGCAGATGGTGACATGAACATGGCAGATTCGCCTTAGATTTTTTTGACCTAAAATTAGGTCCAAATAAAGCCCACGAGCAGGTCGAGTGCCGACTGCAATTTTAACATTTTCTCTCTTTTTTTAAGCAAAAAAAAAAAGAAAATTTTCATTTCCTAAATATTTTTGGATTATCTTATGATACGTTCACAGTATTAGTGGAGTTAAATATGGTAATAATTAAGGATCAGCGGATCAGATTTGAATAATTTGCACTCTTTATCGTATTGGATTTATCGGATATTCACATATTCCGATTAAATACAAATCATCAGAATTTTAAATTCACAATCCGAATTTTAATTTGAATCAAACCTTTAAATAAACAGCTGAATCCAAACTGCATCACAATACGTTAAAAACCGACTTTCAAAATGCAAGAGCATCAAACACGTGATATTGAAAATATGACATGATTACTGTTACGTACATCATATATTTTTTAATATCTAACATCTTAATCAAGGAGAATATGAAGGTGATACATCCATGGAAGATTCCGTTATTGTTCTAATATTAAGATATGTCCACATTATTATTAGTAGTTAATTAATCACAATAATGCATGTGAATGTCTTAATCGCTTTCAAATTAGTTAATTTTCTTTCTAATGAATGCCAACATGATCCAAAATTAAAGGATAAGCCAGATCCAGTCTGCGTGAAATGTTAACTAAAAAATATATTACTGATATATTAAGATATGTCCACATTATTATTAGTAGTTAATTAATCACAATAATGCATGTGAATGTCATCATCTCTTTCACATTAGTTAATTTTCTTCCAATAAATGCCGACATGATGCAAAATAAAAGGATCGGCCACATCCGGATCCAGTCTGCATCAAACTTTATCTTAAATTACATAACAAAGTTGGTTTGAAAGAGAAATTCGGGCTATTAAGTAGGCGTTTGACTTTTCGTGATCTAAAATCTTCGGGATTTGAGAAGGTACATTCATACGTGGATTGTTTTAATTTTTAAATGCCAGAAGGTAAAATAAAGATTTTAAGTAAGGTTCCTTAGTTCGATGAACCATGAATTTCGTATCCATATAAAATTCACAAATTTTAAATATGAAGGCATTTCACTGCAAACATAATGAATTTTCAGTAGAACTTTTTGAGGGCCGATCAGAAATAGATGCAAAGTTTTAAAATTTTGATTGAAATGTTGTGCAATGGAAACATCTCTGCATCCCAAGCATCTTATCCGGCAAGCTTTGAAAATTAAATGGTTCACATTCTTTCGATTTTTAGACAGAATTAGATGGCTCACATTAAAAAAACGATTGAATAGAACAGAAATCGCATCTAAATAGTAAGTTATTGCAGCATTTAAATGCTGCACCATCTTTAATAGATCTCATATTGACGTGTATGTTTCGATTCAATATTTTATGTAGAGCATAAACCGAAACATTTAGAAGGCTTTTGATAATATATATATATATATATATATATATATATATATATATATATATATATATATATATATATATATGGACTAAAAACGTTGGCATACATGATACTCAATTTAAAAGATATACTGTATAATATTCTTGTGTACCACCTATAATATTCTTGCTTTTATAAAAAAAATATTGTTCAGTTCAACATAAGAAATTACATTTTCATCCTTCAAAATTTAAGGTAGTTTTTCTAAAATATTTTACTCGTATTTGATTTTACACCTATGTACACCCTCAATTCTCCTTTTTGCCGAAAAGAAAAAAAAAAATCTCCTGACTTTGAATTTGATTGGTAACAAGAACATTCTGGTGTGAAATACTTGATAAAAAGTTTCATTATCAAAGGCCCTCTAACTTGAAAAAACGTAAGTTGTTAAATATACTTTACCTATCGTAAAAAAAAATTATTTGCTTAGGTAGCCAATATTTTTGTTTTAATTTATAATCTAGACATAAATTAAATGAAGACATCTACTAAAATTGTGCCATAAATGAGATGGCGAATATTTTTGTTCTAACTAAAAAAGTAAGTTGTTAAATTTAAAAACTATTTGCTTAGATGGCGAATATTTTTAGTTTAATTTATAATCCAGGCATAAATTAGATGAATAAATTAAATGAAGATATGTACCAAAATTGTGCCATAAATGAGACACGTGAGGTTCAGGTAACTTTCAACGGCTATTCCTCACGTCTTGATTGTCATGCGTCGATGCTCTCGCCTGGGAGAGCGGGAACACAATGAAGGCCGTCGTAAGTTGCGGCCACGGTGGGTCCCGTAGGTAGGAGCTTTCGTATGCAGTGACGCCATCGGCGGAGTCCTCATTCAATTCTGATTAGTGGACCTTCCACTGAGAAGCAATATCTAAGTGGGCCCCTTGCTTCAAATTTCTGGGCAGTTAAAATGGATTTTTTAAAATGTTATGTGAACCATCTTCCAAAGTTATTTTCGGGCATGGAGATCACCACCATGGTTTAACTCTTAAAGAAAAAATAAAATAAAAATTTACATGTAAATTTTAAAAAAATTTAATTATCTTATATAAAAATTTTAAAACATGATATTCCTACTCTTATCAAAATTTAGAAATTTTAATTCATCCCTTTTATGAATTTTTTTTTTTTTTGTTATGGAGGGCGAAAGGTTGTCATAGCGTTTATTTGAAAGCCAAAGCTCCATAATTTCTCTTGTGTCCAAAGATTTAAAGTGAGGTCGATGTCTAGATTAGACAAAAAGTATTTCCTGACTTCTGGTTGAGGGCTCGATTTCCCTTGGGAATATTAAAAAATTGAGGGCCAATAATACAGACGAAGAGTCTTTTTTTTTTCCCCTGGAAAAGTTTCTTGGACCTCATTCAACTCCCTCCTTTTTTAAGTTTTAGCGCACTCCCTCTACCAACCATGCCTCTTCGTTCTCTTTTTTACACACAGGGATTTTAAAATATGTAAACTAATATAATAAACAAGAAGCTAATGTATAAGTGGGTCTGTTAGCATTTTAATGTGTGGATATATATATATATATATATATATATATATATATATATATATATATATATATATATATATATATATATATATATATATATATATATATATATATATATACCAACCAATGCTGGATGGTTAAAAAATAAGAATTTGTCGCTAAAAAGCAGTTACTATAAGAGCAATAGCGGTAACTGATAGTGAAGCAATGACTTATATAGTGCTTTTAATAATGGTTTATAATGTTTCAACAATAGATTTTAAATTGTAACCTTTTAGTGCACAAGAGAGTTGACAGGGTGTGGGTTGGTATGCAGCTAACTTTTGTTGCAAATGTTTGGGATATCAAACTTCTATGTTGCAAAATGGTGTCACTGATGTGCAAGTTAAAATATAGTATAGGTGCTTAAAGCGTTGAATACCCCAAAGGGATGAGGAGTTGAGTGGGAGCTTCGGTCTTCAACAAATGGTAATTTTTAACCATTTTTTAAGGTACTTGGATAGCAAATATACCGCATCCACAGATTTAAATTATCTTTGATATGTATATCATTTTAATTTTGGGATTTGCTTACATAGTACACTCTTATCTTAGGGCCCATTTGGATTTCAGAAGGAAAACAGAAATGGGGTATTTATAAATGACCCTCTCAGATATTTTATAAAAATTGGACTGATCTCTCATAAACTTTAGGTTGTGTTTTGATAGCCTCCTTTTAGATCTTAAGCTGACTAAAAAGGTGTGTTCTGAGAGATCCTCATATCATGGATTTTAAATCTATGCTATATGTTAGAAACCATAAATTGAAGGTCCGATGTGGGGGAGGTCTGACCTTAAATCCATGGATTTAAGATCCTAGGATCTCAAATCATCACAGATCTCAGATCTGCAGTGAAACGAACATACCCTAAAGTGCAGACTGTGGTTACTGAGCGGGAACCAAGGACATCCTCTAATTTCATGGAATATTAGTGGGGTAAGTGAAGAGGTGTGCGAGATTTGAGTTCAGTCAGATGCTCCTGAATGTTATGCCGGATTGCTTTTCCATTACGGATTTTATGTTCTCTCAAGTCAATTTTGAAAGATGAAAGAGATCCTGAAGGTAGATCATTAAGGTAGTTAATAATGAATAAATAATCATAAGAAATAAAATAATATATATATAATAATCAGAAGTGAAAAATAAAATATCTTTTAAAAAGCTACACGATACCATAGTGCAGGTAAAACAGACGCCATTTTCCCCGTCTCCAAGAGAAAGGCCTTTCCCATAAGGTGGAACACAATGTCATTCTCTGTTGAAAACCACATTTTCCGTGTGAAAGAAGGTGAGCACCTCGCTCTCTCTCGATGTGTAGAGAGGAAGACATTATTTCACACGAAAACTCGAAAAGTGGCGCAATGGCCAGAGAAGACCAGGAAACGATGTTGAAATATAGTTATGGAACGGAAAGAGAAAGAGAGCATTGTTCTCAGGACGCGTGGCTTGCAAGTTCAATAAATCAATAACGTCCACGCTGAAGAAACATCAGTCCGTGATCTGAAGAATTCGTTAAGTCCCACATCTTTTTGAAAAGAAAGTAGCAATAACAAGAGATATAAGGTCCTTACCGAACAAACGTGGGCTACAAATTCGTTTCTTGAAAACAAATTCTGAAAGGAGAGGCCAGAAACTCCGCAATGATCACCCAATCAAACACATGCTGAAGGAAACCTTCACTTGGACATACTTTATGCCTGTTGAAACAGGAAACAGAATCATGACTTATACGAAACATGACAATCGGAGTACTGATTAGCTTATCATCGGATTAAATGCACTCGAACGAAGAAAAATTGAAGAGAGTTGTTAGGATTCTTAGAAATCCGGAACTAGTTTCCATCATTAAAACAATTCAAACAGATACTTTGTAAATGGTCAGGCAATTAAGCCAACCAGCGTTCCACCAGCAAAAGCAGAGTGCTCCCATAGTCGGCATATTTACAGATGCAGTCCATTAGATTATGGTTCAAAGGGCCTATTTACAGTCATATACAGAAACTATCAAGCTAGATATTATGTTACAATTAGTCCTCGGAGGGACATTATGAATGTGTATTTAGGCTCCACTAGGAATCTTCTCCTTTCAGAAAGTTGTGGAACTCCATTTGAAGCATTTCCCCACCAGTGGAAGGATCAAATTGGCATCTATAAAAGCTGCATATAAACATAATCCCATCAGAAAAGATATAGAAAGTTCATTAGAAGGATTGATAAGCTCGCATTTATGTTGCTCACTTGATAAAGTTCCTTGAGGTTATTTATTCATTCAGAAATGTTGATAATTTAGAAACCAGAGATTGGCTAGCAAACCCTTCCCATCTTCACAAGAACATAATATACATACATGTGCTAGCACAAATATAACCATTGCCCCCCATGTCTGTACATCTGTGCTTGTGTCCGTGTGTGTGGCTGCGAGAATTGCTCCATCCTAATCACTATGATTGTTTCATAAAAGAATAGATCATAGCTTTCCCCCTTTCTATTTTCCACCAGGACAAGGTCCCAAGCTCAAACCCAACCTAGAATGAGTCAAATGAGTAATTGGTAGTTATTTACCTTCCATCAAAGCCAAGAACCATTATAGTGTTCTTCTGGTGCCCAAAAGCCACTATGCACTTAGATCCTTCTGGTAAGCGGAACTGAGCAACCGACCATTCTGAATTAAAATACCTAGGCAACACGCCTGAAGAAGAACATTAAATATTTAGGAAGAGCACAACCTTACAAGAAGCAATGTTTGAAAAAAATTAACTATACCATCATTATGCAAAGCACCAAAGACAAAGTAATAATGTTAAGAACACCATGCACCCAGAAGCTGAATAGAAGTATATAAGAGGTTCTACTTCATATTCTTGTTATATCAAATAATCAAAATAATAATACAATTATAGTTTAGCATCCAATCTATTTCCTAAAGACCAAAAGCACATTGAGACACTTTTGAAAAACATTTTTAGTGAAAGGCCCAAGAAAATTTCTCGACTATCAAGAAAAATCGTAGTAAACTATTGGGAGGGCACCAGTAGTGGAAAGAAGGATATTAAAAAGAGAACAGAAACAACAAAAACTGCAAATGACCAATAATAAAGAAGCATGTCTACTAGTGCTCCAATTGAAATCAATAAATCATAACCAAACTTCAGTGGAAAAAACAAAAATCATTGAGAAAAATTAGAAATCTGCTAGGTTTTGGGATAGGTTCAAGAAATGCCAAAATCTGCAAAAATAACAGAACAAAAAAAATAAGACCTTACCCCTAATAAATGAAAGGGATGAAGCAAGATTGTGACCAGTAGTTGGAACAGGACTAGCATCAGGCTTCGGAAGGGGCATATTTTCCTGCTCCTGTGGCCCTTGATTAATTTTGACGCTAAAAACATGAACTGTTCCCTTGTCACTTGACACTGCAAGCCATTTTGCTGTAGAAGAAAATGCCAGACTGTATATGTCGGCCCGATCTGCACCTCTTCGAACCTTCATTGAGATAAGTTTATCAGAATCTCAAGTACAAAGGAACTTCAATGATCAAGTTTGGATCTGACCAGCTATCTCTGTGGCTATACATTTTACAAATAAGAAGACCAACAGAAGGGGGACAACAACCAAAATATGTGTAGGGAAATAATCAGCCAGAACATTGGACAGACACAGACACCTGAATACATCTGCATCAGTGCACATGTTCATGTGTGGAGAAAAAGGAAGGGGTGGAGAGAGGAAATTCTGTCATTAGTTGAAAAACAGTGCATAAACACAGGTATCCAACCATGACTTGCACTGGCGAAAAAATTCACTCCTTTCATAAGACAAAGAGAAGATTCGGTTAAATTGGTTATGCTATAACATTTAATGAATTGCTTTTACTCAGCAGTTGAAAACTTAAAAGGGCTAGATCAAGGGCAAATATATATCATTAAAATAAACAAGCGTAAATAGAAAAAGTGGAACACCAGGATTATTGACTTTTCGTCCCAGATCCATCTGTGTCTAGGGCATAATGGCTTTCATCCAGTGAGTGATCATTGCCTAAATTAAAGGACTGACATGGATCAAATAAACTCTAACATTATGAAGTCTAGAACCTAGATCTTGTCTGATTGAAATCCAATTTGATCATAGTGGAATCTTCGGAGGGCAGTGTATTAAATCCAATTGGATCACCATAACACTAGGTAGTTGGTACTCAAAGTTTATTTAAATGTAAAGAGTATGGCATATGATACAGTTCAGCAATTACTATGCTTAAAATTAGAAAATAAAAAAAACATAATTATTCTTTAAGTTATCACAAAACCATTATGGCCTTATAGGGCATTGTAGATAAATCTTGCCAATAAGTTTCACAATTATAGAAATATTATACGATTAACAAGGTAACATTTACATGTTTTAGTGCATGCTTATGTCTGGTGCATTGTGTTGAAACATTCAAAACCTTCTTCTGGAGCGGGTGTCTCAAAGAGCTTATTGTTCTGCAAGTCCAGTTAAAAAATGAGGTAAATTAATATATTTCACTAAAACTGCTCAAATTCCATATCATAAACCGTTTAATTTGACATGAATCTGCATCATTCTGAAAGATTAAATGAGATATGCCTGAAGATTAAGTGTCTAAGCAGCACAACGAGCAACAGTCCCCAACTAGAAAGCATAATACAGAAAAGCCTTCATGTGAAAACCATCCAATTGAAAGTTCTAGTTGCAATTTGAAGTAGCCATCTCATGTATTATCAGAATCATAATGACTCAAAGAGTTCCAGCAAGGACAGTCTGATCACTAGTATGCACTGAATGGGCATATTTTTTCTGATAAGTGCATGATCAAACGTCTACTGCTTCAGAGAGAACCTACATCTTGATTATGTGAAGAAAGTAAATATTTATTCCAACACCAAATTAGTAAATTACAGCCACAGAAAATAAAGAACGCACCCAGTACCTCATAAGATGCAGGCCAAAGACATATGTCCATATCCAATGAGTTTTGAGAATCAGGAATATCCTCTATGCCTCCTATGGACATTGTCTATGTAAATCAGACTACAGTTGATTGAATGAGTCATGGTGTGAAACTTGGTAATGTCTAAAATAGCATTAAAACTTGAAAGTTATGTGTTTTAAAACTTTTTGTAAGAACTATTGTATTGTATATGACCTACAAACTATTATGAATAAGATGCCTCTTGAACGTGCAGCATTTGAGATGTCAGAGACTCAAATTGTTATACTCGACAAATTCCCCTTCTCCTAACATCTAGTTCTCAGGAGAACTTGTCCTGCAGGCATATGTGTTCGCTGGACATCAGTAGTTTTATCAATTCAAAGATGAACCAGCACAAGTCTCATCAAGCCATGCCATCTGAACTTTCACGACTTTTTTTTTTTAAGTGATAAAAAGGTTAGACAGCTAAAGCTATCATACCTATAAAGAGTATCACATGAGATGGTAATTGAAATTCATGCATGAGAAGACACGATGGCGACCTAATAAAAAAATGATATTTCCACTTAAACCAAATGCTATTTAACCCTCAGCCAGATTGTGCACATAAAGCCATAAAAGTCATGGAAGATGACATGCACTGAAATTCCAAGTATTCACTACGAGACACAAATAGCAATGTCAGCATACAACTAACAATCACAGCTCGCAGTGCTAACATGAGGCATCCTTCGGCCAAGTAGCAGCACACAGGAAACTTTTGTCTACAAGTCAGTAATTAATTTTTCAACAAATCGTGTAGCATCCATGACATATCGCACAAGCCAACCAAATAAGCAAACAGACAGAAGCTTATCATCCAGGTCTCTACACACTGCTACCATCGTTTCTTATCAGTAATAAAGGTGTGGGAGGTTTAACATATTCCAATGGTTATCAACTACACCTATACAGGAACTTAGTGGGATGCACACTTACCACTACAATCCAGTTAGCTTTGAGAAACACTAAAGAAACTAAAATCAACGTATGGAGTTGTCCGATTGACCAAAGCAAGGACCTTGCAACTAATATTCGATGCAGTAAGCTTATACATCACACCACAGAACCATCAAATTGTAACTCAGGCACAAAATAGCAAATATATTTCAGCGAGTACGACGTACAAAATCAAACTCAACTAAATGAACTAAATTGAAATTCAGCAACGGACATCAGAATGACTAGCTGAGCGTCGTGTATAGAAGAGTTCCAAACATAAGAAGCCCCATAAGCACTAAAAGGAAAATGTATACATATACAAGTGCAACCCGATCATTACCTCTTGCAGCAACGTGCCTTCCGCAGTGCTGAAGATTCGAATAAGCGTCCCCTTAGAGCTGGAGGTCGCCACGAGCTGCCCATCCAGCGTGAGGGCGATGCAGGAGACCCGGGAGTCATGCGCCATGATACACTTGGTCCTTCTAGACCCATAATTTTCCACTCTAATCTGCCCTTTTTGCAACCCAGGGCAGACAAGGACAGCGGACGTCGACCCCTGCGACACTGCACACAGACCCTTGGGGTTCGACATAGTTTCTATCTGGTGCAGCAGGCGGAGGTCGAAAAAGCCATAAACGAAGATGCGGTGCTCGAGGATGACGATAATGCGGTCTCGACGGAGCCTGACCCCGCGGACGGGCGCCCGGAAGGAGAGCTCCGCCATGAACCGGTCCTTGTCGTCCTCCCAGAGCATGACCTTCGTCGGGGGATACAGCGGCGATGGCCCGCCCCCGACAAGAGCAAAGACGTTAGACCGGAAGAGCATCTCGACGATGCCCACACCCCCGCCATCGAAGTCGCGGCGGAAAGTCTCAGTAAGAGGGTCAGAGTTGAAGATCTGGAAGCCGCAGTCAGTTGCTACGGAGAAGCAGGCGGCGTCCTGGTTGAAGCCAAGGTGGAAGAGGGAGGTGGGCGGGCGCCTAGGGTTAGGGTTCGGGTTCGGGTTCGGAGGGGCTGGGAAGATGGCGGAGATGGATGGAATGGAGAGGTCTGAGGCGTCGATTGGCGGAGGAGAGCTGTCGGTCCCGTCGTGGCTTTCCCGATAAGTTGAAGCGTCGTCCGGGGAGGCCTCCTGGTCGTCGTTTCCTCCTTCCCCTTTTCCGACAATCCGGTCGCTCGCAGTAGACTCCAGAGCTGGAAGAGAAGACGAATTGAGGTTGGGGTTGGGCCAAGGACCAGACGGAGGAACAGAGGAGGGGAGAGAGATAGTTGCCATAGAGCAATGGCGTCGAAAGGAAGAAGAATAACGATGACCAGAAGAAACGGAGAGGGGCCGCTCTGGTTCTTAAGCTGAGGAGTTGAGGTGGCCTTCCTGGTCCAGCAAGGCTTCTCTGTGGATAGAGCTAATGAACGGTTCGGACAGAGCGATAATGGTCTCTCCAGATTGGACCCGTAAAATCTGGATCCATATTCACTATTCTGTGGCTTTGAATTGCCAAGTGAATTAAATACAACTTTAATCTATGTGATAGTAGTGTTTGAAGGACACTTCAAAACAGGTTCTTGGCAAAACAGTTTTTTTCTAGAGTGATGACACCAAAACTATATATATATATATATATATATATATATATATATATATATATATATATATATATAAAAGATGTTTAGAGAAAATTGGTTTTATGAAAAAATAGTTTTTAAAATGATTTAAAAATTGGTTTGCTTGAATAACATGCATAAACCTCCTTTTTTTAATAATATTAAGGACTAGGCTATTCAATATCTTTTGAAAAATAGGTTTTCTAAAATATGAAATTTTATAAAACTTGGTTTTGGTGTCAGTAACATGTTTCATTCTATGCAGACTAAAAGCATGAAATTGGAGGGACACATGTTTAGAAACATTTACATACAAAGGGTTTCTTGTATATGTATAAAAATAAATATTGATTTTTTCAATGTAAAAATAAACAATTTTTGAGTTACTTATATATGTGTAAAAATAAATACTAATTTTTTTCAATGTAAAAATAAACAAACTTTTTTTAAAGCTGTGGTAGCCATGTGTGGGCAACTGCCCACCCCAACCCACATGTGGCTGCGCCACTGCTGTGGAGTTGTGAGCATTAAGCCAACGCGGCCTTGGTTTTTTCACAACCCAAAACAAATTTAGTTGAACAACTAAAGAATCAAGATGAAAAACAAATGTAGTTGAACAACTAAATAATCATGATGAATTACTTTATCATATGACCCCTCTATTGTGAAGGGAGCAAGAATCATGATATCTAAAATTGAGCTTTTTTTTTTATTTAAAAAGCAAATGTATGTGTGTGTATGTGAAATAGTTAAATAATGTTGCATGCTCGATGTTACTGAATGATTAAAATTTTAAAAATTAAGAAAATAGACATGGTTTATGTTGCAGCAGCTAGTTGTAGTGGTTTAAGCAACGATTTATGGGTTTTTTAGCAACGGGTTTTATTTTTCTTCATTGCCAACTATGAGACATATAAATATAAGTTGAATTACGACTATGATCATACCAGTGTTTAGGGGTGAACGCGAGTCGAGTCGAGTCCGAGTTCTGTTAGGTCAAGCTCAGCTCGACTAATGAAACATCGGGCTCGACTCAGCTTGAACTCGATAATAGCTTGACAAAAGCAGCTGGAGCTCGACTCGATTAAGGTTCGACAAACTCGTTTGAATATAATTGATACTCATTGTTACGTGTTGAGCTCGACTCAATTAAGCCTCGACAAACTCATAAACTCATTTTTATATATCAACTTGATTAAGACTCGAACTCGACTCGACAGTTACATATTGAGCTCGAAATCAACACGATTATTTGAACGAGTCGACTTATGAACTCGAGCTCGACTCGTTAAGCGAATGACTAAGCTTAAACTCATTCAAGAGCCAAGCTTTAATGAAGGGGTGCGAGGAAAGGAGAGTAGACAAACAAAAACTTCAATTCATTCATCAACCAAACTTTGGATGCCATTAGAAACTTCTATGGAAATCAAACAAAAGGCAAGAGGGATACAAAAGAGAGATTGCCAGGGAGAAAGTTGCTTTCACTATTGACAAATAAAATTTCATAGGTTGAAACAAACATCACTTATGATGTTGACTTCAAGTCATTTCACAACTCATTAAGTTCACAAACAACTTAATATTGACATTGGCAACACGGTCTTTTATATATATATATATATATATATACATATATATATATATATATATAATGGTAATTGTGACTTTCAAAATTACCCGATTGACTAATTAGGATTGTGTTTTTTTAACATGATAGATGGTCAATAGAAAAACAACAAGTATTTTAATCTT
The DNA here is from genome assembly GCA_011799765.1 of Nymphaea thermarum. Taxonomy (NCBI): domain Eukaryota; kingdom Viridiplantae; phylum Streptophyta; class Magnoliopsida; order Nymphaeales; family Nymphaeaceae; genus Nymphaea; species Nymphaea thermarum. The sequence goes on from JAANDH010000106.1 coordinate 24,113, forward strand.
CTAATATTACTTCATACTTCATAACTTATAACTTATGGAGATAAATGTTTTTGTGATTCTAAATTGTCCGAGTCATTATTCACTCTTCATCATATAATATTTACAAATTGATAAACGTACTTCACATTACAAATCATGCTTTCTTATACTTATGAAACGGACATCAAAGGTGAAAAGTGAAAACCATTGCAAGATTGATAATGTAAAAACAAAAACAATAAATCTTTTGTGATTTTATATTATTTTAAACTTAAAATGCACGTTGATAAGATGGTAAAAAAACCGTTGGAAATGAAGAAATTGGTCGAATGATAAAATTGTAGAGAAAAATACTTGTATACGTACATACCATAAATTTATGAATTTAAAATTTAAAAGTATAAATAAATAAATAAATAATATATATATATATAATGTTTGTTGAGTAATGAAAAAAAAAATCCCGCTTGTGGCTCGAAACACTCCTCGTGAACCTACCAAACGCCTAGAGGAACCTGCCGCACACGAAAAGGTGGGTCTTCACCGAGCTCACGTGCCGACAACCCGCGCCTCCGAGGCGGTGCCCACGAGTTGGATCGGATCTGTCTCCCTCCTTGCTCCAATCCAGATCCATTAATATCAGACACGAGATCTCATATCCAGATCTATAACACGCTCCACATACTGACTTCCGGACCCATTACGGTCTAACCACGGCACCTCGAAAGAAACCTTTTCTCACCAAACAGAAGTGGCGAATCACTGGATCCAATACAGAGAGACCCGTTAAGATCCATTATTGTAGGACGTGGCAGGATCCAGATCGAACTCCAGGCCTGATAAAAGAGAGGATCCACAATGATCTCTGGACCTGGACCAGTATTCCCAGACCCGTATCCAAACCTTTTACCTGTTCCCTTTATTATCTCTTTGGGAGACAACCAGCAGTACGCATTTCAAACCCTAGTTCCCTTTTTTTTGCCTTTCTGTTTGGTTTTTCATTTTTTTTTTTAATATTGTTCTTCGATTTCCTTTCCCTCCCTTTTTCTCGTGTTCCTTATCTTCGATCCCGACGAGGGGTTCGCCGTCCGGCGAGGGTCTTCTCCGGAGGGTTTTGTTTCGGGGACGATCCCGACGGAGGTATGGTCATCAGTGCCCTGTTCGTTTTAGGGTTTTCTTCTTTCTTCCATTTTCTTTTAGGGTTTCCCCTGGTTCCTCTCATTTCTCCGGAACATTAGGGCTTTCTCGTTGTTTTGGTAGGTGACGTTTCGTTTTTGCTCTTGGATGTTTTCTGTGCTCGCCGGTGTTGATCTCTTGTTGTTGTGCTGTCTTTAGTTTGGGTTCGCGAGTCGAATCGGTTGATTCCTCGACGGTTTCGATGGGTGATGGGAGTGCCGTTGGATGATAATTGAGCTGCAGGGAAGGCGTTTGGAAGGATTAGTTGGGTAGGGAACGATGTCTAAGCGAAGGTAACGTGATTGGATTGAAGCTGGCTACGCGTTGCTTGGATATGGATTGTTGGTCGAATGAAGGTGTTGGGTTCGAGCAGAGAGAAGAGGTTCCTGATCATGTGGGAAGTATGTCGGGTCGCTTGGGGGAGGTTTCGGAGGCGGTCGGCGGGGTAGATTCTTCACCCGGGTCGAGAAACGATGGCGACGAAGGGGTTTCTTTGGAGAGCCTCGACGAAGGGAACATGCAGTTGGAGTCGTCAGGCACTGTGGATCCGATGCCTCTTGACGAGTTACTGCCGGAGAATCTAATGATGGAGGTAAGCTCATCGGACCAGGGGGATAGGATGGAGCCCTCTGTAAAACCCCTAAATGATTCCATCCGGGAGGTGTCTTCAGCCAGCAATCTGAGCGAGCCAGTTGCAGTGAAGGAAGAGGAGTCTGTGGATGGTTCGGGGGGCGCTAAGAGTAGTCTGGACTGGCAGTCCGAAAGCGCCGGCGGTGAGGGTATGATGTGGGATGAAGGGGTTACAGTGCGTCGGTCTGTACGAGGTGAAAGTAATGTGGAGGTGGCCGCTTCAAACAATTATGTTAAAGAAAATGTCTCATCAAAAGGGGATGGTAAAAGGGAACGTCTTATGGAAGAAGGAGCAGGAAGAGAACAAGCTTCCAGTGCGAGTAATTTTGGTCAAGATTTCCTACTAGGGGAAACGGGGAAGGATATGGATGAAAAATTGCAGTCCGTTAAATGTGAAGTTGATGTGGAGAATGAGCGTCGGTTGAGTGATCAACATCAAGAAGCTACGGTGCTGGAGTTGAACAGAAGTACCGGAATGGTGGATATCGTGGAAAGGTCTGTCGAAACTGGAATCATGGAGAATTGTAACCAGAAGAAGCTAGCACCACCGGGGATCGTGAAGAAAGTAGACCAAGAGTTCCACTCTGAAAGCAAGGAGAATGTCACCTGTAGAGCTAGTTCAGAAATGTCGAAGACTATGGAACATGAGTATTTGTCAGGCAATAAGCGGGGCCGTGAATATGACGAACAAGAAGCAATGGTGAACGATCGTCCTTTAAATCACCACAGTTTCCAGCCTGGAGACATGGTCTGGGGGAAGGTTAAATCCCATCCCTGGTGGCCTGGGCATGTCTTTTGTGAAACATTTGCATCTGCACCCGTCAGGCGAATTAAGAGAGAAGGCTATCTCTTGGTTGCGTTTTTTGGCGATAGCAGTTACGGTTGGTTTGATCCTGATGAACTAGTACCTTTTGAACAACATTTTGCAGAAAAATCAAAACAAACTAGTTCTAGGAACTTTATGAGAGCGGTTGAAGAGGCTGTTGATGAAGCATGCAGGCGATGTGCTCTGGGTCTAGCTTGCTTCTGTCGAAATCCAAATATGTTTCGTCCTTCCCATGTTGAAGGATATTTTGCAGTGGACGTTGTAGATTACGAAGCTGGTGGAGTTTATTCAGAGGGACAAATAAAGGAAGCTAGAGATAACTTTAAGCCAGTAGAGTGCCTTTCCTTTGTGCAGCAATTGGCACTTACGCCAAGATCCACTGACCACCAAAGTCTTGGTAGTATAAAAAGCATTGCTACTGTTCTTGCATATAGGAGGGCTGTTTTCATTGAGTTTGATGAAACTTATGCACAAGCATTTGGAGTTGATCCTGTGCGCCCTTCACAAGTCTCAGTAGATTCACGCTATGAACCTGTGAGGGTGGCTAGAGGTATACTCTTAATATGACTTCACTCGGCATGCACATGCGTTCTCACTTTTAAATATGTGGATGTTGCATTTTCTGTTTACATTGGATTTTTTTATAGATAAATGTTCATATGTGATAGTTATATAGAATGCATGTTCTTTTTACCATCTTAGGTTTCTTTTCGTCAAATTACTGTATAATCTTTTGATTCCCTCTTGATTATAATTAGGAATATGTAATGTTCTTGAAATCAGAGGAGGAAAACTAATTCTAGAGCCATTACCTAAGTGCATTTGGATAAAGAAGTGATTGTAAGGAACTGTTTTTTGTTGGGACTTGAGTTCATTTCTGTTATTGTAGTACAGGTGGATTCCTACACAGGCTAGTTCATATTGCAGGACCAGTGTATACTTTTAAGATGTCATAAGAGTCATAGCATCTCACGTGGAAATGGTTTATCCAAATGATGCATGTGCATACATGACTGCATCTGTGTATTCGTATTCCTTCATCTTTTTGCACTTGATTGGAAATTCCAAACCAAATGGTATCTTGCAGGACATGGTCACCTTCCGTCTTTGTCTTCATCCTTGGACCTTGGTCTTTCATGGTTTTAGCACCACTATATATTGAGTAGAAATCATCTAGCACCGTTTTTGTGGTTCACACTTATAATAGAATTCTCCTTTGGTCTAGCAATGCTGTAACCGATTTTTGTGTTTCTTGTTTTTTTTTTTATATTGTTAATTTTCTCTTGTTCTGGTTTTGCTAGCCAATAGGCTTCATGATTTCATGCTGTGTATCTTAAATGAGATTTAGTTGGTCCTTGATGCTTTTCATTCTCCTCAGCAAATGTCATCATCAGGGACATCAGCAGAATAGGAGAACTGCAAAGGTGCCTTCAGTTGGAAAAAAATTCCAGATAAAATTGTACCTTTTTCTTTTGTGCGTTTTGCAGTTTGATCTAGAACATGGTTAACAGATATCACCGGATGACCGTTGTCACTTACATCCTTCTTTTCCTAAACGAGGAGAGGGATCGGTGGACCTCCAGGGGTCTCGCTATTTCCACAACTCAAACCTTTACTTCTTCTCCTTTCACGTCTCCCTCCTTTTTTCCTTTTGAAGATTCCTTGTCCTAGACAAGCTCGTCCCAATATAAGATGCCTAGGTGTTATATTAAACTATGAAGAATATGTTTCATATGCAATTGATCAAATCCTAAGTATGTTAAACAGATAAAATTCATGTTTCATTGAATTGAAGTAGGCCAGTTTTTCCATGACACGACACGTGAGTCTGTCTTGGTTTAGGAACTACTTTGTTATAGCGGAAATTGAGGTTTATTTTGTAGAGAATTGGAGTTCATGACTGCAGTGTAACCTTTTGCCTTACTGTTGGTTCAACACTGACTTCTCTAAGAAGTCCAGTCAAATATCTGATCTACATGTATAGCAGGATCTGCCATACTGTCCTTTCTTTATGCCTATTTAAGAGGATCTCTTTAGTAGAGAACAGAAATATGATTGCTACTTAAATAACTATATGCAATGGTTATAACTAGGCAAGACAAAAAGCTTGCAGAAATTCAAAAGTATTTTTTTTTTTTAATTGACAAATTAGTTTGTTCTTTACCTTGTATAATTGATTGACTTTATTTGAAAATTTTAACTCGTCAGCTAAATATGATCTCATCATTACTAGTCTATTTGATGAGCACCTGGCAAATTCATAGTTCTACAATCTAAATACACCTGGGACCTTGAGGTTGAGCTAGCTTTCTTCTCGGCTCGTAATTTTGATTGGATAGTTATCCTTTATAAGTCTTGCTTGGCTCATGTAAAACACTTAGTCTGAGCTAGTCGGATGATTTGATAAGGACACCAATTCACGTCGTGCTCAGTTGACTTGTCTTGTCTATAGTTCTAGTCATTCAGAATCCGTAGCTGAACTAATGAGTAGGTATTCTGGCAGTCAGGACAGGTTATATTTTCGAAGGGGAAGAAAAACTGGCAGGAAGAGGCACAGTTAGTGACCATCCTCCGACTTTAGATAAGTGGAAAGAAGCTCAACTTTGCCCGATATTTTTGTGTGAGGGAGAGGGAGAGAGTTGAAGAATGGAAAATACTAGGTTTCTCACATTTTTATGGGCAGTGGGTAAAGCCGAATCTAAACTTAATTGTTTAATATTTGGCGCCTTTTTCATGAGCATTCGTTGGGCAATTTGAGTTATTATTGAGAACGAGATGTCTAGGCCGGTTGATGTTGTTCAAAGAACATGCGTAAATGATGTTCATTTAGGTTTTTCCTGGAGCAAACCTTAGTGTCTATCTTTACATTTGTCCAGTATGGTATTTATTTTCACGATCTTGTAGCTTGCGCCCAATTCTAGATATTTTCTCTATAGTTGTTCATGCGGGGAAGTCGGTGCTCTTTCTAGATCAGCTGTATTTCACTTGGTATGTGGTATTGAGCCCTTCATTTGGCCAAGTTCTCTATATTGTACTAATGACTCAGAGGGTAAAGCTGATCTTTGGTGCGTCTTTTTTACTTGAATATTTGCTTGGCTTTTGCACGTGTTGGATTCCTAGGCCGGATGCAAAGATGAGCATTTGAGTGGTAGGAGGCACTCTCTTGTGTAGATGGCAAAGTCCAACTGAATGAAGCTAATCGTGAATAGAGGTCGAACATCCTATCCTTCATTTGATGCGAGGCGGTTGGTATTATGGCGGATCTGGAAGAGTTTTCATTTTCTGGCTAAGAAGTAGTGTTCAGAATCAGATACATAGATTTTCTTTTTCCATTTTCCCCAAACATTGGAAAAATTCTGCCCACTTATTCCATCATCAAAGCCATCAGAAAAGGCTGTCTTTCTGTCATCTGCTTATATTTTCGCATTTTCTTTTCTTGGTCACACTTGGCTAAGCTTTTACTTTATTCTTAATTTAAATAACAAATATATTTAACTGTCAACATCGATCGGGCCATTTGTTAAACGTGCCACAGAGCGATGCGAACAAGTTATTTAGTTAATGGAGGTAGTCAATACATGGGCATTACTTAGCATTAGCAAATCTTACCCAAAAAAAAAAAAATATTCGATTAAAGACAAAACGTTAGAGGAGGCTGGTGTTCTGGAAGTTCTAATTGACTCCAGGTTTGGTCCTTCGGTGACATGAGGTTTAGATCCAAAGTAGAACCCAGTTTATAGATGGGGTGTGCCTCCAATTTACGTTTCACCTATCCTTTTTCACAAAAGAATAATGTTTGACGTAGGCACGAAGTTATAAAAAAGAATATTATTATAATCTGATAACTGGATCAGGTCCTATTTGATCTATTTATATATATGATTTTGAAATTGTAACAGTGCACTTTGTTGGCTTTCAAGTTATGCTAATATTGATGTAACAACCACTTTCATCCCTATTCTTAGGATATAACGAGGGTCATCAGTGAATCGAGTGGAAAGGAAACGAATTCGTTAGGTGTGAATCCGAGGTATCAAGATTTAATAGGTCTTGTAGACGGATCATAGTCTTTGTTGGGTCTTATCATTTCCTTCCTACCATGTTAGGAAAACGTTCGCAAAATGTCGCAAAAGGTGAAAATGAGGGTTTGGATGTAGATCTCTTTGGTCATAAATTTATAAGAAAAAGGACATATTAAATTGATAGCTTTTGATCACAATTTTTTACAAAATCTGAGATTAAAATTATGAAGCCTAGAAGTATTATTAGTTGTGCGGTGAAGGTTTTCCATATATATATATGTATATATATAAGAAGGAGAGAGGGAGGGAGAGAGATTTGGACCTGTGGTTGAATGAACTTGTAAAAAGAAATGGAGTTAATTTCATGCTTCTTGCTTGCATCTGTTATGATTTTTTCCTGGGAGGCTGTTTGAAGATTTTGTTTTTTTGAGCTTGTACTGGAAAAGGATTGTTAGAGCAAGGCTTCGGCTATGGAATACTACTGATGCAGGTAACTTGATTGTGGAAAGATGATCAAGTTTCTGCACGAGATGAACACGTTTCTGAGTTGTCATGCAATTGATCTTTTGAGTATTTAGTGTTTTCTCTTCTTTGAATTTGTGTTCATATTGAATGTGATAGGGTGTTGCACGAGGTACTTCTTGTGTTCCTACTGTTGCCCTGAATCAAATGGCCTATAACATTCATGTCGCTCTGAGTTATGAATTGCAAGCAGCTTGTCTCAAGGCTGCTTTTTCATGAAGTTCCCTTGTCCAGTCTGTTTCTTTGATTGCTTTTTTGGCTTAAGATCAGATTATATGAGTTTGGAACTTGGAAGGTTATCCTGGTCAGATTGTTGAATATTGCTGTGTGTATTATGTTGTACTTGTTTTTATGCCGGCGTTTGTCAGTATCGTCCTTGTGCTTCGTTAGCTTTACTTTTATTTTTTAATCTTTTCCTGCTGTGATTTTCTTCAGCTCCCCTTAGTGGGCCTTTGGTGATTGCTGAAGCTCTAACTCATAAGAGCAGGTCTTTAAAGCCTGCCAAAACGAAGATCTCGAAGAAGGATAAGTACTTATTTAAGAGAAGGGATGAACCAAATAATAAGAAACTTGTCTTTGAGGAGGAATCTGTTTCTCAGCATTCTGAAGAGGAAATGCAAAATTCACGTTCTTCTGGAGTGGAGAACTTCATTTTCCAACAGAGGCTTCCATCTCTCAAGGAGAAGCAACGCACCTTTCTACCAAAGAGTGATCAGAAGAAGCAACTTGCACATGAAGAACCTGTTATGGACACAAAGCCTGGTGTTAGTGTGGCAGGTGTTGATCGAGCGACGGCCGGTGTGCCTGACAAGGCAATGGCAGGAGAGGAGCAGGCCCCCTCAGTAGATACGTCAGATGGATGGAAGGTAGAGAAGAAGGTTGACACCGTTGGTGGCATGAAGGCAGCATCAAAGAAGCAGAAACTTCTGCATGCAGAGAAAATACCGTCTTCGATCAAGTTAAAACATAAGCTTTCTGAAAAGAAGCACAGCACTGAATCCCCGGTCGGCCTGGGGGATGTGAATAGTCGTGAAAGCAAGACTACTAAAAAACACAAAGTAAGTGGTACCCTGAAAAAATCAGTCAAGAAGCACCGCCTGGATGAGTTGCCAAGAAGGTCCGCTGCTGGTTCAGATATTCCATTTTCAGATGCACGCTATCAACTGGAGGGTCAAGCAGAACTTGTCCAGATGGTTGATGGTCAGGCATCTGGTAGGTCTGGGATTTCCACTCAACCGAACAGCTTTGAAACAGCTGGCTCTGGCTCTGTGTGTGGTGTTGCAGGCGATATAAAGAAGAAGAAGAAGAAGAAGAAATTTAAACCTTTGGAAACAGAGCAAAATCATTTGCAGAAGCATGCAGAGTTCCATCGCAGCAGCATATCACCTGAAAAAGCGGCTAAATTAAACTCGGGGCTGTTGGAAAATTCACTGATACCACAGGATCTGCTGGGGAATGATGAAAATGCTGGCCGTGATGGACTGTCTTTTAAGTCCAGTGCTTCCTTTAAGGCTGAAACAGGGTACACTGAGCAGTTAAGTCTGCGCCAGTTGGTCAATGATCTGTTATTTCTGGCCCTGGATCCATTCCATGGGATTGATCGAAATGCTCCGGCCAATTCCCGGCTGGTATTTCTTAGGTTCCGTTCCCTAGTTTATCTGAAGGAAACCCCTGGTGGCGCTGAAGCGCCAGAGAAATCAGATAGACATGCAACTGGTAAAGCAATGCCTGATTCTGGTGTTGCAGATGTTTCCATTTCTGGCGAGGAAGGCATGGTTGGTAGGAATCAGTCTTCTAGTTTGAAGACACAGGCAGCCAAAGTTGATGATATAAAGCCTGCTCGGAAACGGAGTGTTGAGCAGTCTGATGATGTACCAGCAAAGAAACTCAAGAAATCTCTCGATCCGAAGGCTGCTGCATCGGACAGGAAACCCATCCAGAAGGTGCCAGAAGGGCCACAAGGTGAAAAGAAAGATGCCAGTGCAGCCGTGCCAGTGAAATCCAGCAAGCAAGACCCTGGCCGGAAGCCACCCGCACCAGCACCACGGGTGTCTGAGCCGACGGCAGTCAACTTGAAGTTCCCCTTGGGATCATCCTTGCCATCAGAGGCACAACTGAAAGCTAGATTTGCAAGATTTGGGCCTTTAGATCTTACTGGTACGCGGGTCTACTACCGGTCTGCCACCTGCCGGGTAGTATTCAAGTACAAATCTGATGCACGGGCAGCTTACGATCATGTTACAAAGAGCGGAATCTTCGGCCAGGGAGTGCGGTACAGTCTGAAGGAGATGAACTCTTCCAAGAATGAGTCAGGCACATCTTCGGAGATAGACCCCGGGAGGCGCCGATCAGATGATGGAGGGGGAAATGGACTGGATGACATAGCGCCCTCGAGATCTGGTGGAGAAGCGCTTGGCGCGCGGCGGCTGCCGCCATCCTTGGCCCAGAGACAGATTCCGCTCACCCAGCTGAAGTCTTGTCTAAAGAAGCCTGCATCCGAGGATGCAGGCAGCAACATCGGCATAGTAAAGGAGAGCCCTCGTGTAAAATTCATGTTGGGTGGTGAAGAGAATGGTAGGGGTGATCAGTCCATAAACGGTACGTCTAGTGCAGATGGAGCCCCTGTTGTTGCATTGGATCTTAATAACAACAGTAAAATGGTTCATGTTCCTCCTCCACTTCTTCCTACTCCCTCTCTTCCTTTGCCAAGAGAAACACCCCAAAATCCCCTCCAACCCATTCAAGTAGCAGAAATCAAAAGCCCCGTTGACATCTCACATCAGCTTCTAAGCTTGCTGTTAAAATGCAATGACATCGTTAGCAATGTCAAGTGCACGTTAGGCTACGTGCCATACCACCCTCTCTGAAGCAAGAACCGGCCGGCGGAGTGTGTGTGATGATGATGATCCTATGGAGCCGATGTTTCTCAGGTGGCTTGCGATGCGGCCGCGATATAATGCAGTGGTTGTGAAGCATTTGCCTACATCGGTGGGGCTGGCTGTGCGGCGCTGCTTTGCGAGCGGATGTTTGTGGTGGAAGCCCCCCGGCCCCGTGGGCAGGCGTCGTCGTGGTCGTTGTTCATTATGGTTATTGGAATCTAAGAGGCCTTCAAAGTCGCATATGCTTTCTCATCACTGATCTTTGTATCCTTCAGTGGAGCGCTACATGTACAATTTATAATCAATGATCTCTCCCTCTCTCTCTCTCTCTCCCCTCCTATCTTCTTCTCTCTCGTGTGTGTGTGGTTGGTTATTGGGCACCTTCTTCACTGTGTTGGAGCGATAATATAAGACGCTGCACTTATCAGTGGTTCGAGTGAGAGTACGTCTCACTAAATGCGCCGTCTGTATGGAAAGCGTGTTCTTTAGCTCTTTTTACCTAATCGATTCTCCCAACGACATTGTTTGAGATCGTGGTGGGACCATTTCTGGGTCACACGAATCCGTTTCTTAGGGGCCGGAGATGTCTTGAAGACGACAGATCTTTGCCATTTCTTTCTCGTTCTCTGGGTGCAGGGTTGCTTATAGATGGAGAGCGGGACAACCATCAATTAGAGTGTATGCATCAATTTGAACAGTTGCCCTTCAGCACATGTTTCTTGACTCTTGAGAGGAGAAAAGTCTAAGCAAAAACCCGAGAAGCTGAATCAAACTTGATTGACCCTTGATTAACAAATTGAACTTTTTTCTTTTTAACTTTGGCATTTTTTTTTTTCAATCATATGGATTGTCACCGGTCGATTTTTTCAAGCCTATTTGGCCCGCGCGGTGCCGAAGGTTCGGTGGTTTGAAGGCAGACGGCAATTAGGTTCTTGTCGTGCCGCACGGACTGAAGGAGTCAGCCCATGACACGAATTGTGTTTAAACATATTTTTACCCCCTTGGCTTGGTAGTACACAGACACTGGTCGGATACTGAAACGTGGGAACCTCTTGTTCTGGATATAGATCTGTCGCATTTTCTGTTAGTACTTGATTCATTTCCTCCGGATTTTCAGAGATGGAGCTTTGAAAATTCCATTCGAGAAAAGCAAATAACGAAATGCGCTTCAATTGGGTTGAAATTTGGTTTGTATTAACGAGATCTGATCTGAAGTTGAAACCGATCCAACTATGGTAGATGTTTCTTTTGTGTTGGTAGAATACGTTCTTTGGCAGATTTCTCCTCCTCCGCTTAGGTCACAAAGTTTTCTTTGAACGGTGGCCCCATCAGAGTTAGTCAACCAGATGTGCTCAAAATCAGATCCGATGGGCTCATTTCAGATCTGGATCTGGATTTTGCGGAAACTGTTCTGTTTTGTAACCCTAATTTCAACTCTTGGGCTCATAAAACTTGACCTCAGTTGTTCTCATTCAATGCAAGTAGTAGAAACCAACAGAAAGTGTATTATTCGTGCTTATACGGTAACTGCCTCAGTGGCGTAGCCACATGTGGGCCGGGATGGGAAGTGTATTATTCAGCTCGAGCTCGGCTCCATTAATGAAACCTCGAGAATAACTCGACAAAAGTTGATTGAGCTCGACTCAGCAGTTATATGTTGAGCTCGACTCGATTAAAGCTCAACTTAGTTTGCATATGTGGACTATTACTTTGCCACAAATGAAGCTCGAGTCGATTAAGGTTTGACAAACTTTGAGCTTGATCAATGCTCGACAAACTCGTTTTAATATATGGACTATTACGTTACCATAAATCAAGCTCAACTCGATTAAGGCTCGACAAACTTGAAGGAGCTTTTGTAAAAGCTTACATAATTAATTAACATCAATATACCAGTTTTTTAATTAAAAAACAAGTCAGATGTTTAAAAAATAGCTACACGTCATTTTCGAGCCAAGTTGAGCTTCAATAGTTCGAGTTCAATGAACTCGAACTTTGTCTCTATTATAGTTCGAGTTCAGTGAACTCGAACTTGACTCGATTATTTGAACGAGTCGACTCATGAACTCGAGCTCGACTCGTTAAGTAAATGACTCAGCTTGAACTTGTTTACTAGCCGAGCTTTATCACCCCTAGGTGTGTGTCGGTGGTTGGTTGTAATCTTCCTGAGACTTTCCACTGCTGGATTGAAAGATGCATCGTTATAAACTTCATGCTTATAAATAAACTACTATAATCTTCAAATTTAGTGATGAGAAAAAAACTCTTGCTAAAAAGTTGGACATAACAACATATTTGTGTTTGAAGAAATATCGTGTGATTATGGCATTTGTTTATTGGATCTAGAAACAATATCCATAATCACTTCATGTTTTGTAAAATCAAATAGTGTTTTTGAATATGTTAATTACTTAAAAAGCATAATGCTTTCACAGATCTCCTTTTGGCATGCACAAAATATTTAATTACAAAAAATATAAAAACAATTATTTTAATGGCACTTTGACAAATTAGGATTAGATTTAGATTTTATCTTTCTCTAGAAAATTAAGACTTGAAAGAGATCCATTTTGCCATGGCTTGACTGTTCTAGAATTTTCTTTGCATAGAAATTCTTGATTGTTGATGATACATATTCCGATTTGGTTCATGGGAGTCAAATAAGGAAGAGAGAGAGAGGCAAAGATACAAATTCTAGTATGGTTCTTAGGAATCAAACAGGAGAGAGAGAGAGAGAGGCAAAGATACAAATTATAGTATGGTTCTTAGGAATCAAACAGGAGAGAGAGAGAGAGAGAGAGATATTTATAATTAAGGGACTTTTGCATGAACATCCTCTTCTCATCTCATTAGCTCTATAACCGATTAATCTCACTTTCCAAGTCTATGCTTTTTTCTTTTTATTTGGATAAAAGTATTCATATCTACAAACAAGATCATCGATCATCTTACCGATTATTTAAGAACAATTTTAGATATAAATAAAAACACATAAGTATGATAGTAAAAAATATATATAAAATATTACTACATAATTTTTTCATAGAACTAGCTGAATGGTGCAGATCTTTTAGAAAAATATAATAATTTTTTTCTTGTTTGTGTGTGTCAGATTTCATAAAAATTGAAAAAACAACTTTTTCTGCCTATAAAGTTGTTATTTGCACGTCAAGAAAAATCGGACAAGTTTTCACGCCGGTTCCTCTTATGCCCATGACACACCAAGTTGACCTCATAACAAAGATTCTAAATTACCTTAGACTTAAGTTATTGAAACTCAAACAATATTATTTTTTTATTTTACAAAGTTTAAAAATAAGTTGATGTTTTTAAATTAATAAAACCTTTGTTATTCTGGGATCATTTCTTCAACAGGGAATTTGTTGACACGATACAGACTGGCCACGGCCCACGCTGTGTCTACAAAATGAAAATTGCTGGCACTGATTTTCACTTTTTCCGAGTCACTTGGTCGGTCCAACTGTGGATATGATGCAACAAATGAAGCCTGTATTTGGACTATTACAAATTTTGGGGCATATAATTGAATTTCAGCAAAAGTTGCATCTCATCTGTGTAAATAATTTGACTTCAATGAGTTAACTAGGCCTAAGCCTGGGGTTAGCCCAGCTCCATTAGAGAAGGTTCGAGCCGAGCCACTAAGCATTGGGTTAGCCCGGCTCCATTAGAGAAGGTTCGAGCCGAGCCACTAAGCATTGGGTTAGCCCGGCTCACATTCTGTACACAAAACAAAATTGCTGGTACTGCTTTTCACTTTTTTTCCAGTCACTTGATAGTTCTACTGTGCATATGATGCAACAAATGTAGCCTCTATTTGGACTATTACAAATTTTGGGGCATGGAATTGAATTTCAACAAAAATTACATGTCATTTATGTAAATAACTTGTCTTCAATTAGTTAACTAGGCCTAAGCATGGGGTTAGGCCGGCTCCTTGATAGTTATGCATATGATGCAACTCCTTTATTTGGACTATTACAAATTTTGGGGCATGGAACTGAATTTCAACAAAAATTACACGTCATCTATGTAAATAACTTTACTCCAATGAGTTAACTAGGCCTAAGCATGGGGCTAGCCTGTTCCATTAGAGACAAGTTGAAGCCGAGCCATAAGCATCGGGTTAGCCCGGCTCCATAAGAGACAGGTTCGAGCCGAGTCACTAAGCATCGGGTTAGCCCGGCTCGATAAAAAACAGGTTCGAGCCGAGCCACTAAGCGTCGGGTTAGCCCAGCTCGACAAGAAACAGGTTCGAGCCGAGCCGCAGGTTCGAACTACAAACCAAAACCAAGTATACCCATAGAATACCCAACCCGTCATTTAACGCTTCTGACACGGTCAAGCGGCCCTCTTCGGGTCGTTCCGTTGAGAATCCAGGCATTAATGGAAATTACGGGGGGCATTTCAGGTACAATGGCCTAAGCAATTAAATGCATCGAGCCAATAAATTAATGGGAAGAAACATACTTGACCATTTCAACGATACTTTCTTTTTGCAGTCAATAATTCTGAAAATCTATTTATTGGATCAACAAAAGTTTGTCATCTGACACTTTTGAAAAACAAATATAAAAGTACATTTTAATTTTATTAATATAATCATGTTTTGTAAGAACTTTTCAACGTTGATAAGAAATAGCGCATGATTTTTTTATACATTAGGAAAAGAGTAACTTATATTATCAGATCCAGTACTGGTCTTCATTGAATTTTCTATCGTTTGGACCAGTGGTTTGGCCTATTTCCAAAGCAATTTTCATTGAAAATAGAAAGTTAACACAAATTAATGAATTTATAATGGTGTTTTCAGACAATATAGAAATGTGCGTGGGTATTTCTGAAAATTTATTTGTACACTTTTGAAATTATCGGACAACGCGAGGGCAAAGAAGTAACCACGGGGAGTCGAGGAGATTTTTCCCCGCTTTGGCATTTGGAGTCTTTATATCGGTGGGGCCGTCGAGGGATGGTCTTCTTCCATCCGAAGCATCGGTCTTCTTCCTCT
Source organism: Nymphaea thermarum (assembly GCA_011799765.1). NCBI lineage: Eukaryota > Viridiplantae > Streptophyta > Magnoliopsida > Nymphaeales > Nymphaeaceae > Nymphaea > Nymphaea thermarum. The sequence goes on from JAANDH010000106.1 coordinate 39,173, forward strand.
GCGTTTCCTCTACGCGCTTCCCCCGCGGTGCTGAGAAGAAGAAAGGCGCAGGCAGCAAAGAGCAGCGGTGCGGATCTTTCTTAAGTCGTTGATCCTTGTGTTCGGCATTGTATATAAGTTTCATTTCCGAGTTCTTGTTCTCGTCCTGTGATTTCGTCGTTTTTCGCTTCCTGAATCTTCCGATCGAGTGACTTTTGATTGCCCTTCGTACTCCTGCAAAGGATTTAGCAAGACCGCCTTGTTTATTTGTACATTTTTTCTTAGATTAGTGAGCGGGCCGCCTTTTCTTCGTTTTCTTTCGCTTGGGAGTTCTGTGCACAGCGATTCTTGAGGTTCTCCTGATTTCCTGCCGTTTAGGTGAGTTTTTTTCGGGAATATTTGGTGTATCGAGGGTTTCTCCCGCGGGAAAATAGGAGTTGATGATGATTTTTTTAGGGTAATCTACGTGATCCGCTGAATTCCCTTGAAATCAGCCGGAGTTCGCGTCCCCGGCAGTTTCACGGTGAATATCGTCCGGATAAGTTCGCTTCGGCGCCGGATTCGTCTTTTCGCCTCGATTCAATCGGACATGCATCCTTTCTAGGCGGCGCCTATCCGCTTTTCCGGCGGGAATCCTAAAGTTTCCCCCCGGAATCGCGGTTTCCGGTGTTCTATTTGATTTTATTTTTTCCCCTTTGCATTTTTGGTTGCTAATTGTGCGTTTGATCGTTTCTGAGTTTTGTTTATGGCGGTTGAATGTAGGGTCTGAACCGACATGGACTACCGCCCGCTCGACTTGACGGTGATCTCTGCCAAGGACCTCAAGGACGTCAACCTCGTCGGCAAGATGGACGTCTACGCGGTGGCGTGGTTGAGCAACGATCCAAGGCAGAAGCAGAAGACCAACGTCAGCCATGATGGCGGCAAGAACCCGTCGTGGAATTTCACCGTCCGGTTCAACATCGACGAGTCGGCGGCACGGAACGGCGGCCTCATCATCCAGATCCTCCTCCGGTGCGAGAAGGCCCTCGGCGACAAGGACGTCGGCGAGGTTGCCGTTCCGGTCAAGGAGCTCCTCGAGAAAGTCGACTCCAAAACCGCTCAATTCGTCAGCTACCAGGTCCGCACCCCGAACGGCAAGTCCAAGGGCATCCTCAACCTTTCCTATAAATTCGGCGAACGGATTGCCGCTCCGTCGGCACCCTATCAAGCGCCGCCGGTAGCGCACTCGGCTTCATTCGAGAAATCGGACGTCGCAGCCTATCCGGCGACAGCGGTGCCGTACATGGCGCCAGGAGCTTATCCACCAGGCCAAGCATACCCACCTCCACCTATGGGATATCCACCACCGCCACCTGGAGCCTACCCACCACCGCCACCCGGAGCGTACCCTCCACAGCCAGCCGGAGCCTACCCGCCGCCGCCACCCGGAGCCTATCCGCCACCGCCTCCGCAGGGGGCCTACCCTCCGCCCTACGGCTACCCGCCACCTCCTCAGCCTTACGGCTACCCCCCGACGGCGCAACCGCAGCAGCCGCAGAAGAAGAACAAGTTCGGTTTGGGTCTGGGCGCGGGTCTGCTGGGCGGAGCGCTCGGCGGCCTGCTCATCGGCGACATGATCTCCGACGCCGGGCAGTCAAGCTACGACGGCGGGTTTGATGGCGGGTTTGACTTCTGATCTCGGTCAATGTGCCCTCGGGTCCCTTCTTCGTCTTTTTTTTCTTTTTGACTTGCTTGGTTGATGTACATAGGGGAGGGATTGGGCTTTGGTGGCTCGTGATACGAAATGGATTATCTTCGACCTTCCGATCCTTATGTGAATCTTCTGGACCTCGTTGTTGATTGAGCTTTAAATTAGTGCACTTCTATTTCTCGGGTTCGTAGGTAAATTATTTAAGATGTTTTGGGTGCACTCATGAATCGTAATAGGTGAATTAACTTGAATCAACCACCATGTTGGGTTGGTAACTTCCCAACTTCGGAGATGGGTTTAGGGCACCTACCACACCAACCAGGAAGTTCATGGCCTTGATTCCCCGAGGAATTTTGAATGTATTTATTCCCTTTGAGTTGTCTGCATATTCATAAGCATACTCTTTGATAGGAAAGATAGCGATGTGTACCAAAATAGGTAAATGTGAGGTTATGCACTAATGAGTGACAATACAATAGGAGAATAGAGAAAGAGAAGGAACAAAACCAAATAAATAGAACATACTGTAGATAGGATAGAAGGGTCTTTATGAAATTGGGGGCCAGCTCGAAAACTGAAAAGTTCCCCTTATTCAATGTGTACCAAAATAGGTAAATGTGAGGTTATGCACTAATGAATGCCAATACAATAGGAGAATAGAGAAAGAGAAGGAACACAACCAAAGAAACAGAACATACTGTAGATAGGATAGAAGGGTCTTTATGAAATTGGGGGCCAGCTCGAAAACTGAAAAGTTCCCCTTATTCGATACATAAATGAAGAATACACCACAAATATACTCGGAAATTAACAAAAATGACCCATTTTTTAATATATATATATATATATATATATATATATATATATATATATATATATATATATATATATATATATATATATATATATATATATATATATATATATGTTGTATCTAACGCTGGCCTCACTTCATTTTTTTTTTAAATTACATCTAAATTTTAGAAAATTTCACTTCTTCTATATAAAAATTTTGAAAAATGATATTTTAGCTCCGATCAAAATTTAAAAACTTTAATTTGAACCCCTCATGAAAATTTTTTGGCTCAGCTCTCATATATATATATATANTATATATATATATATATATATATATATATATATATATATATATATATATATATATATATATATATATATATATATATATATATATATATATATATATATATATATGTTTAATACTATGTGAATTGTTAAAAAAAATGTTATTATATTTATTTAAAACACAAATAGATATGCAGGCAATAACTAAAAGGAAAGCTCAAAAAAATGTTCAAAAATAATGTGAAATGGCACCTATGCTGAGCCGGCCCAGCTTTATAAGAAGTTGGACTTGGGTCGTCACTCGTAACCGCAACCTAAACTTGGCTTGATTAAAATAAAATAATATATTTTTAATGTAATTTAATAAATCAATATAATCAATTATAATATATATTATTATCATTATGAAAAATAAGTTATCGAACTGAGTTGGGCTGACTTTGGCAAGCTTGGTAGTTTGGTGGGCTGGCCTGATACCCAAGTTTTGTGCTCATGTTCTATTGGAGTTGGACTAAGTATCGAGTATCCATCGGGTGCCCAGCAAGGATGGAGCCAGGATTTGTTGCAAGGGCGGGTCAAATGGGAACTGGGTTTTGGAGGTTGGATTTGAGTAGGGTCAAACTCAAGTTACATTTAAAAAATACATAGAGGTAAAAAAAAAATTCAATTTTTACACTAAGATTTTTTTTTTTCATTTGTTAGGGTGGGGCCATGGCCTAGGCCAGCCCCCCCCTCCCTCCGCCCCTGGTGCCCAGAGCATACGTATTTTCATAGTTCCAGACAAAAGCTGCATGTCGGGTAGGCTCCCGACCATTTTATTGACAAAAAATTGGAGAAATATTTGCCAACTCTCTTAGAGATACCCTATGTGGTTAGTTTTTCGATAATAAAAATGTTGAACCCAGCATTTCCATTACCGAAGTATGACATATATGGTATGGATTAGGCCTAGGCATCGGGCCGGCTAGGCCCGACACCCAAAAATCGAGTCTGAACTCGGCTCCATATCAGCCCGGCCTCATACCCTACATCCGAGCCTGGATTGAGCTCGACCCGGCCTTCTTAAAATAAAAAATATCTTTAAATATAATAATTATATTTCATTATTAAACAAACATAATATTAAAAAAATAAATTTGCTAGAATCGTCCCCATCAGGCCAGGCTGACCTTTTGGAGCCTGAACCCGAGTATGATCGAGCTAGGTACCGAGTACTTAATAGAACTTCTCTTTTCAATAATTATTGAGTTTTTCTATTTAAAAATGGATTCATTTTAAAATTTTATGAGTTTGCCAAAAAGAAAGAAAAAAAATATTACAAACATTTCAGATTTTTAAGTTTACGAAAAAGATGACAGTGGCACCATGAGTTGCTTGGAAGAAATCACCTCATACAGATTGGAAGATTGCCCACACGGCCACACCACCCTTAGGTAGTTTTCATTATCAGAATCAGATTCCTCATTCTTGTTCTTTTGGCTTTTCCAAGCGGCGGCCTGATTTGGCCCTCTATAATTGGACCACAATTATTTTTTATTAGCTGTGATGTAATATATACGTATAAGCATTTTTCAGATTAAGATTTACTTAGATTGGGTGGTAAAAGAAGCATTGAAAAGAATTCTATCTCTCCCTCTCATTATATATATATATACCTGTGATTTTCTTCAAGTTTCTTTTTCTCTCTCCCGTGATTTTTTCAAATTTGACCTCAAAGATGAAGTAGGAATGTCAAATCTTTACGTGTGATTGTGAAAAGAACTTTTTCGAGATCAGATGATGTATCACTCTAATTTTCAAAGATTATGACAAGTTGGTTTTGTTTTCTTGTCAGTTTTCATGTTCACGTTCCACCTACATGTTTTGTTTTTGCCTTTCTTTCTCTCTCTCATATTGTTTTTGTATTTAGAAGACTTTTTGCTCTTAAATTTTGTTATATATTCTCATTTTATTGTTTATATATATATATATATATATATCCCGTCGTATATAATAATTGAAATTCACTACTCCCAATTGAATAAGATGAGGTATATAGGGGGACGGTTGCCTTGATTGGTGTATAGATGTTTCCCAGTTCTTCATTACTTGAATAACCAATTTTTTAATATAAAGTTCACCTTCACCTGTTAAGAGACGACTAGATGCATGAAATAAAATTCTACGACTTCATTACTTGGAAAGAAAATGACTCTTTTCTTCGTTTCTAAGTCACCTGCCTTAAAATAGGCCTAATGAACCCTGGTCAGCCAATCCCAACTTGTGTTTAATTTTTTTTTTTCCTTTTGACTTCTTCGAGGTCATCGTGTACATATTCATTGATTGCATTAAACTTGGGCAAGAGGAGGTACTTAAAGGGTATAGTGTAGTTGGTTGGACTAAACTTGGGTATGGAGCATAGGTACTTGATGGATATTCGATACATGGCATGAAAAAATCAGCTCGGGCTGGCTCGATGGGGCTCGATTCGATCAAATTTACTTTTATGTTAATTTTATTTAATAATTATATATTTTATTATTAAAAATATACTTTATATTAAAATTATTTTTATTTTAACCGGGCCAGGCCGGGGCCGAGATCGAAACTCGGGTATCAAGCTGGACTCAAACTCGATTTTCGGGTGTTTAGTCGGCCCGACCCGATGCACAAGCCTAGGTTGGAGTCACAAACTCGTGAAAGTCTGGTCATCAGTTTGACTCATGCATACACTATTCCTTTAGACTGCAAACATTATATACACGCTACACCTCTATACTGCTGTCCACTATGTCCCAAAGCAACCTTAGACCGTGAAGACAGTGGAAAAAAAGAAAAAACATCAACCTCTTTAAGATATCTACATTACAAGGAGGCGGTTATAGGTTTGGATGTATATGTTGAGATTTGAATTATATAACAACATGTTGCCTACCAACTTTTAAAATGTATGGATATTAAATATAAGATATCTAATTGAAACTAAACCTGCACTCCATAAAATATTTATTTGAAACAAAATCTGATTAGATGTTATTTCTTAAATCCAAGTCCATCGAAAGTTAAAATCTATTTCCATATCCAATTTTTTTTCAAAAAAACCATTCAATCAGATATCTTGTATTGGAATTCATCCAATTCAAGTGAGCAGGAGAAATATTTTTTAATATTTTCCGATCGAAAGCCAAAGTCCACCAGCTTTTCTCTCATTCCCTTAAGGGACCTTCTATTGTCCGATTAAAAGCCAAAGCCCACCAGCTTTTCTCTCGTTTCCTTTAGTTGTCTTAAGGTACCAAGACCTTTTTTCGGTGCCTCCGAGTTTTTCAACTTGACATCAATACCCCACCCTTTTACAACATGGGAAGTTGATGTCACCAAAGCTCGAAACGAAGACCAGTTGCCCAGCTACACTTGTCCTATCCATGTCCTATCCATTGTACCAACTCCCTTTAAGATGATCTAAATCTAATCCTTTGACATCTCATAGTATTGCATTTCGTCTCTGAGTATCCCATCAGAGCACTTTTTAATAGGTCATGAACTAGATCATAATCATTCTCAACGAATCCATAAGAAGTGATCCAATTTTGTTTATTGGGTCTCAAAAAATCTTGAGCGACTGATCCATAGAACAAGTCAAAAGATAAAGAAGTATTGTTAATACTCATGCCGGTTCTAAGTTCGAAGTACCATTTGGACAAATAAGAATCCAGTTCTTTACTTGATTTCTTCTTGAAGGGGTAATCCATATAACTACTTCGTTTCTCTCTTCTAAACATGAATAGGCAAACTACGCCTCAAGGGGCATAGCGTAGCTGGTGGGGTTTTTCAGGTCTCTAGTTCGATTCTTGTGGGCGTTATGTTCCTGTGTCTCGTTCTATCACTAACACCGACGCAGCTCAGGACCCCGGAGGCAGGGGAAATGGAGGGCCTTCAGACTTCACTCGGGCACGGGCAGTGGAATTTACCCTCTCGCTCACCCGAATGGACAAACTACCACATGTAGCACCACCATTGCATCAAAGGGAAGCATAACTTTTGACCTAATCTTGTACTTTGAAATGAATGGCGTGTGCGCCCATCGATGTCAATATTTGTCTTTTGAGTCAGAATGGATAAGGATGAAGTCATGGTTCCCACAGTACATGATGGACGTGAATTTGAGTTTTTAATATGGTTGCCTTTTGAGAGCATTTCCAACGATGGAAGTCACTGGAGTGGATTGGAATCAAATGTACTATTAACTATATTTTTTTTCCTCACATGTTTATATATTTAGATTTAAAAGGATTCAAATATGAATGAATAAAAATTAAACATGCAAATTTGAATTCCAACTGACTTTCAAAATGTAACCGCATTGAATATGCAATATGTGTTTAAAAACAAATCTGGTTCTAAGATCAGATGCAAAAGGAGCGCAGGCAGGGGCCTTAGCCCTTCCTCAAATTTTAAAAACTTTATAATTTTATATGTAAATCTAAAAAAAATTAGTTTAATATATATGCAAATTTTAAAAATTTCAATTTTAGCTCCTGTTAAAATTTTGAAATTATAGTTTGATCATTGCGACAAAAAATTTCTGGCCTTGCCCTACTTGAATCCGAATATTATCAATGTCTTTTTTAAAATCTGAATCAAATTTTTGATGAGATATTAGTGTTCTTTTTTATAGGATTTTTTTTTAAATGGCTTCACAAAATCTCCATTTTAAATCGGATATATTGACATTTTTATTTTCAATGTCATTTTTAAAATCTGAATCAAATTTTTGATCAGATACTAATGTTCTTTTCTATCGATTTTTTTTTTAAATGGCTTCACAAAATCTCCATTTTAAATCGGATATATTTTTATTTTCAACTCGATACGTTGACAAAGCTGTTAAATACACGCATGTTCAATCCGGCTTGACGGCCTGATTGAATTCACTACGGTGGATCATTTGATTACATCATATTTTGTCTTATATTTTATTTTTTTTATCTCAACGTCACACAAATCGAGGCATGAGTTTCTAATGTTTTTTTTTTCCTTGAGAAAGCAACCTGGACCTCTTTTTATTATTATTAAAATTCAGTTGCAGCCAATGAAATCGGGATCTTAATTATGTAGCCCACTCAAAGGCGTCATGTGTCAATTCTTAACTGGTTTTTAATTATTATAAAATGTTTTGTTTAAAAATATTTTTTATTTTCCTTTTAAAATGACCTTGTTATTTTTTTTGGTCCATTTACAACCGATTCAGCTGAATCGGCGAATCCGCAACACTGCTGATTATGTTGATCATAAACTATTTTTAGAACACTGTAGCTGGAGCTATGAATGACCTCTTAATTTTTCTAATAGAAAAATTTCATGCCAGATATTATGAAATGTTTGAATTTTTCTAATGGAAAATTTTCATGCCAGATGTTATGAAATGTTTGAATTGTTGAAGCAAGATTTCTTGCTAACAAACGCTTAAATAAGTTGGGTGTTGTAGAGTCTATGACATTGTAAGTACTATGGGAGAGGGAGCATCTATTAAGGAGGGTGAGCTTGTCCGGGTCAGTTTGATTTTTTAGGTGTAATTCTCTTAAGCTTTTATGAGATGCAACATGAAATCAAGCGAGTTGAAGGAGCATAGCGTAGCTGGTTCAGTTAGGAGCCTGAAACAAAACAGGTCTCTTAGTTTTATTCCCGTAGACGTTATGTTCCTGTATCTTAAGGTGGCAGAACACAACATCCAAGTTAAAGGGTGTACAGTTCTATCACTGACACCGACGCATCTTAGAACCTCGAAGGCAAGGGGAATGAAGGGGCCTTCGGGCTTCCCTTCGAGCGGTGGGATTGGCCCTCTCGCTCACTCGAAGGAGCACTGTCCCATTCTCAAGCTTCCATCAGACCTTGGGGAATGGGCAATGGCGAACTCAGAAAATGTTTAATAATTTTTTAATTATTTATATATTGATGTTTTTTAAATGTCTAAAAGTTTTACCTATTAATACCAATAAAACAAAATTTCTGACTATGCCGTTGCACTATCCATCTTAACATCCATCTTAACTGCTAAATCCCTCGAGGATGCATTTTCTTACACCTTGAAATTTCACTTGAGGGAGATGAAAACACATAATTCATTGATTTAGCCGTAGCTTAGAGGAATCCAACCATGACTATAACACTCTTTAATTGGTTGTTATTGGCTACGATGAAGTGTAAAACCCCCTTTATCTGATCTGCTATCCGAAATTTAGTCCGCCGAGGAAAGTGGAAATGAATTCCAGCATGTTTCTTGATCACGGGAAAGTTCGGCCAGGGAAAATGGTTTCACTTTCACAACTCCATGGATGCCGCTCTTTGGGAAACGTTTCCCCAGCACCATGGTTTTCCAATGAGAAAATTATCTCGCTTTCCTCACCAAGAACGAGTCTCCCATCACAATTTTATCGGTTCCGAAACTTCCAACTGAAGACAAAAGCTGTTGTCCTGACTTGGTCTGGTCTCTTCATCCCGTCACCAGGACATGTGATCGTCCTCGTCACCTGTACTAGGCGAAGCGTCGCAACAATATTTTAACATTTTCAATAAAGTTGAAGATTTTTCATTTTAGTTTTCCATTTGTTTACAAGAAAAGAAAGTATATTCTATATAAAAAGAAATGTTTACAACTATCCCTGTCCAACAAGTTTACTACAATTTTTATTTAATGTGCGTTCGAAGCATAGAAGATTTCTTTGCCTCACTCTTTTTCTCCGTGCTATCTAAAATGATCCCGGACTCTTTAACTAAGTCAAACTTGAGTATGAGTTTGGTTCGACTAATGAAACCTTAAGCTTTACTCGGCTTCAGCTCGAGAATTGCTAGACGGAAGCAGTTGGAGCTCGACTTGGCAGTTACATGTTGAGTTTGATATCGACTCTGTTAAGGCTTGGCAAACTCGTTTGAATAGAATTGATATTCCTCGTTACGTTTTAAACTCGAGCTCGACTTAATTAAGGTTTGGCAAACTAGTTTGAATAGAATTGATACTAATCGTTATGTGTTGAACTCGATCTCGACTCAATTGAAGTTTGACAAACTCGTTTGAATAGAATTGATATTCACCGTTACATGTTGAACTCGATTTTGAACGACAAACTCGTTTGAATAGAATTGATATTTACCGTTACGTATTGACCTTGAGCTCGACTTGATTAAGGCTTGACAAACTCGTTTGAATAGAATTGATATTCGTGTTGAACTCGAACTCGACTCGACAAACTATGTTCATTGGTTTGCAATCGGAAGGAAAATGATGTCTATGTACATGTATATTGGTGATTTTAACTATTTAAAGTAAGTTGTTTATTTGAAACATATGTCTGATTAATACAAAAAGAAGAAATGTAAATTACTAATATATTTTATTTTTTTTCTTTTTGGTAAAATCTTTCAATTTTCGTATATAGATGTTAAACGTGGAGGTTTTGCTGAACAGACATTTGTCTCGAAACTGCGCAGGGTTATCCATATTCGCTATAACGTGGATTTCTGTAGGAAAAAGCCAGCCGTTATCGTAGCTTGTAGAATTGTTTCTGACAGGAGGCCGCAAGAGGACGGAAGGGCTTGATTTATGGGTGCACGAACGTCCGTGCACCTTCGTCTATTTATGGTGGATGTTGTGAGCGATGACGTAACGGAGGGATCGCGTCGCGCAGAGTCAGACCGCAGGGGTTGGCGCGTTGTCGCGCACTTTCTATCGCTCCGCCTGTTTTGCCTTTCGGAAGGGAGGAAGAGACGCAGACGCTACTTCCCGCCGGTTCTCCTATATATATATATATATATATATATATATATGCGTGAAGCGTCGGTTCCAGAGAATCATTTTATTTTCTGGCTACTTGTCTTCCGCTGGCGCGTGCAGCTGCACAGAGAGAGAGTTAGAGAGACCGAGGGAGAGAGAGAGGAGCGGTCGATTTCGTCGACTCTTCTTCTTCTTCTTCATGTACATCTCAATGGCGATTCCCTCTTTCTTCGTCCTCCAATGCAGGTAACTCTAAATCGCCTGTTTCTCTCTGTCTTTCTCTTTCTCTTTCTTTCTCTCACAGAGTGCTCTTCTTGCTGGTACATCGCATAGAGAGAAGCGCGTGGTGTTTTCTTACGATTTTTTTCACTCTCTCTCGATGATTTTCCTGCTGGTAAATCGCGTGAAGAGAAACGAGTGTTGTTTCTTACAATTTTTTACTCTCTCTCTCAACGATCTTTCTGCGGGTAAATTTCATAAAGAGAAACGTGTTTTATTTCTTAGAATTTTTTACTCTCGTCTTTTGTACTCTTCTGGTTTTTTAGAATCTTATTTTCATTTTTGTTCTCTCGATGCTCTTTCTGAATCGCATAAAGAGAACCGCGTGCTATTTCTTGCCATTTTTGCTCTCTCTGTCCCTGTGTGTGTGTGTGTACGTCTCTCTCTCTCTCTCTCTCTCTCTCTCTCTCTCTCTCTCTCTCTCTCTCTCTCTCTCGCGATGCTCGTCTTGCTGGTAAAATCGCATAAGACGGATCTCGTTTCTTATTATTTTTAATAAACTAACCGAAGTCGCCTCTCCGAGCAAAGAGAAACGGCTTCTCTGCTAGAATTACATGACCTGTATTTTGTGACGATAGTTTGGACGGTCTTCTGCTTTATGGAACGGAATCCGAAGTTTATTGATGTCCATTTGCTCGTTAGGAAGTCCAGGGACTGTCAGATGAGTCATGACTCTTGGACGATCGTCTTCTGGAAAGGATAGAGTCGGAAGTTTTAGATGTCGCTGGTTAGAAAGTCCGAGGGATTGTGTTTGGATTGTTTTCTGTGAATGATAAGATCATAGAAGCATTGATATCAGGAATCGTCTGAGGATCGTTTTCCGTGAAGGACAGAATCGGAAGAGTGTTAATGTCGATTTGTTCGTTTGAAAGTCCAGGGATCGTCTGATGATAATTCGGTGAATGATAGAATCAGAAAGTCTAAGTATCCATTTGCTTGTGTAAAGTCGAGGGATCGTCTCAAGATCGTTCTCTGTGAAGGATAGGATCGAAAAAGTGTTGAAATGTATTTGTTCTTTAGAAAGTCGAGGATTCGTCTGACGATCGTCTTTCATTAACTCGGTAGACCTGGGAGAATGTCGATGTCATTGTGCTTGTTAGGAAGTCGAGGCGATCATCCGATTATCCTTTCTTAATGTTCTTTCCTTGTGAACGATGGGACCAGAAGATATTGGTGTTAATGTGCTCGCTAGGAAGTCGCTACATCGTCTTTTGATAATTTCTGACGTTTGTCCCTTGTGAGGCCGAAATTGAAAGACTATTATTGCCAAGTTGCTTGCTCGGATTCGACGGATCCCCTAATGATCGTTTTTCGTGTTTTAACTTTACGAAAATGTGGAATCGGAAGATAATTGATGTTAATGTGGCCGTTAGGAAGTCGAGTGGTCGTCTGATGATTGTTTTGTCGCTTGTGCGACCAGGTAAAGTAATACTCAACATTTCACACTTGGGTCGCCTTTGGGTTCTCCCCCGTTTGGTGGATTTCTTCGGTCACAGACGAACTAGTGAATTTTGTAGACGTTAGTGTTCCCACTTCTTAACCGGCCTTTTCTGATTCAACAATCAAAACCTCCCGTCCAACTAAAGAGGAACTGTTCTCTACCGGAGGAATCGTGTCGCCCAAAATGCCTGGTGATTTAGACCAGGACTATCGTCCCGTCGATCGCTTGTTAACAGTTAACGCAATCATCTTTGGTTTCCTTTACCGTTCATTATTCAGACTTCAGTAGATAGAGGAAGAACTCGGTGAATTTCTTTAGCGAATTCAGCTTCCCTGCTTTGCTGATGCCATCTGGAATTTTCCTTTTTCCTTTTCTCGTTTCAGTCAGGATTTAAATTGGTTTATTGAGGCGCATGCTTTTGGTATTTGAGGTGGTCCTTAGATTCTGGTAATGGAAGACACTGGGAAACTAAAGCGTGCTGTAATAGATGCATCAGCCGGTGCCATTTCAGGTGGCCTTTCACGGACCATGACATCACCCTTGGACGTCATTAAGATAAGATTTCAGGTTTGTTGAATTGGTAGACACTATGCATTTAAACATTTTGTACAATTTTGAATGTTTGAAAGATGTAGAGCATGAGGAAGAGTTGGACGCATGTTTCTGTATTTGAGGCGTTTTTTTCAAGTAATCTGATATTGGAATTGTCATGCTCGACGATGCTTTTTTGAAGTGGCCCTTCTGCTTCTTTCTTTGGGACTTGATGTTATCAAACTACCTCTTTATGCCCTGTGTAATAACCTTTGCCAACAATCTTAGTGGTTGCTTTTCGATGCGGCATATCTCCATTATCTGAAGTCTTCAAATTTAGCTATATTATTTTATGGTTACCGGCGACTATTTAGGTTCACAACTCAAGTAGGAGAATGAGAATCAGTCAGTTTCCACCGTCTATTTCCTGTTTTTTGCACATCTCCCTGGTTTATTTTGTTGGAAGAAACACGTGAGTTGTCTTCCTTGGATTCTTAGTTGTTAAGTTGATTTGTTGTTGTTGAAATTACTCAGGTTGACTTATACTATGAAGCATGTCTGTCAAGTCTTACGAAAATTAGTTAAGCCTCTTGTTAACGAATGGGAATAACTTTGACTAAATTGAAGCCATCGATCTCCCCTGAGAAATTGTAACTAAAGTAAGTTTGACATGAAGAATGTGAACACACAATTTTTCTTGGTGCTACGAAATTCTGTTCACACAATTTCCATTGACACCCATAAGGATGACTCAGTACATGAGTGAGTGAGAAGTCTTGCCCATAATATTTGATAATCACACGCTAACTGTTTGGCAGGGATTAAAACTGTCAGGATGTTGCTTTAAAATTTTGTTCTTTTTGGCATGCCAAATTTGACCAATTCTATTTCCGAACCTGTTCAGTTCATCTGAGTCTGAACTGTTCAAATCCCTGCTGCTTGGAAGTGCAAGCAGTGGCCTTTGGGATGCTGTTCATATCATGCTGGGGTGGTTAGTGGTTAGAGAGATTGAAACAGTTGGTCAAAATTATGTTCATCTATTCAGAGTTGTCATCGAATGGGACAGGCTTGAATTGTCTCGGGCTATTGCTATTTATAAGGTTCAGAGCCATACTACCCTTTACTGGGAGCACCTTGGTTATCCTTGTAATCATTAACCTTTGTCACTTTAGCTATTTGTTTTTCTACTTGCAGAGAGAGAGAGAGAGTATGTTTTACTGTAGGAGCCTTGAGCACCTGGAATGACAAATGGAATATTGTATATTATCTGTTAAAGAAAACGTTTAAGCAAGAGTTTTTACTCTGACAAGGGATCCGTGAAACCTGTCTGGCTTTCTACTGCTTTGGTATCTACCAGTACAGGAACGTTTCCACTTCTGGAATTGTTTTGCTTGACACATGTAAGAAGCTGCAGTTTAAGTCTTTTACAAGGAGTGATGAGTTGTCAAATACTTACAGCCTTTACTTGTCTGCAAACTCACATTGATCATCTGTCTATTAACATTTCTTTAGCAGGATAGAACCTTTTTAGTTTGACATTAGACTGTGGTGTGGTTGCTGTCATAGCGTCATTCCAGCCAATATTAGTTATCATTGGAATTTGGTGAAAATGCTTATCCTGAGGGGTCAAATGAGCATTGACATTTAACACCAAAATCTGCAACTGCAAGGCATGAAGAAGAAGAGGACATCATTTTATTTTACTTGAACACCATGTGTTTGAAATAACTTCTTGTGGTCCTTGTCTGCCAGTAAACATGTAAGATATACATATCATAGCTGCACAATTTTCTGAGTCTTATGTTCTGCAAATAAAAATTGCAGTATGGCGGGTAGACTTCTGATTTAGTCAATTTATGTACTTTTGTGAAATTGCGTAGAAGAGGTTGGTGAGATTATATTGGTTCATCTATTCACCTTGTAAATGTGGTGCGGCAAGTGAGAAGAAGTACTCATGTAATGTTGGGAATAGTGATGATTGCCTTTCTGAGGAGGTTAGGCAAGTGACATGCCTGGCAATTTAGTTGTCAATTTTCTGCTTTGCGAAAATTTTGTACTTCAAAAGTAGGAAAATCTGGCTAGGCATCACACATAGACATCTTTAACTTTGAACTTTTTTCTTCTTCTGGGGCAATTCATCATTTTCATCTGTTTATTTATTTTTTTTCCCTACCCTTCTTCATTAGCCATTGCAGGAAAGTGCGGCTGAGTAACTAACAATGTCTTATTATGAACAGGTGCAACTTGAGCCCACTTCTTCATGGGCATTGCTTCAAGGGCAATTCTACGGAACTTCAAAATATACTGGAGTTCTACAAGCAACTAAAGATATCTTTAGAGAAGAAGGTTTTCCGGTATATTATCTCTTGTAGTATATAATGACACACACACCCACATCCATCCGCCCAGAAAGGTCCAAACCAACCCCACCACCTAGCTGGATTTTATGCAAATTAAAAAAATTAATTTTATATACATGCTTGATGTCTCACCTCTTGAGTTGTCTGGTACCGGCATCCAGTACAAGGCTGACCTGAAGCACAATACTGTAGAATTTTAAGTTTGATTGGAACTACTCAATATTATAGAAATTTTTGAATGCAATGGTGTTGGTATGGTTAGGTACATCCTCTGATCCTATGTGCAGGGAGCTGTTTCCTTCCTTCTTCTTGATCTCTCATATGGCTACTTGTAGGGATTTTGGAGAGGCAATGTCCCTGCTCTCCTCATGGTCATGCCTTATGCCGCAATTCAGTTTACAGTCTTGCACAAGTTGAAGACTTTTGCTGCAGGTTCTTCGAAATCAGGTCAGCTTTTGATGAGATTACACTGAATCTATGTCAATAAAGTGCTTATTTGACCAGCTTTTCTTTTTTCTTTTTGTATGTGGCATTGATTCTGGCTGTTGAAAAAATGAAAGCACATGAGAACGTGCCTAAGTTAGTGATAATATTTATGTATGATAGTGTTTTAGTTTAAGTTGACCAAGAGGGATGATGCACAGCCTGTGAAGCGAGATATAGCTTCTTGCTCGTCTGTCCAACCTACATCTAGAGCGCCTAATGTCTCTAAAATGGAAAAATGTTTCCACGAAACAGTTTCAGAAGTATGAAACTTATGGTTAAAGTTATCAGCCAATCATGTATTAAAAGTGACTTGGCTTGTGTTTGTTCCATGCAAAACTGCATTTTTGGTTCATTAATATTGTTTCTGATGTAATTTGCTGTATCGTTTTGTTTTTACCTTTTATGTACATATCCGTTGTTCACAGATGTACTTGCGTGAGTTTTATTTTTACGTGTTAATTGTTCAAGGGGTTACTTTTCAGTTTTTTCTCTTTTTTTTTTTATGTACTTCCTTTTATTTTTTGCATTTTTTTCTTTCATGCTCTCACTGTGCAGAGGATCATATTCGTCTGAGTCCATATCTATCTTATCTAAGTGGGGCATTGGCGGGAACTGCAGCAACAATTGGTTCCTATCCATTTGATCTTTTGCGTACTGTTTTAGCCTCGCAGGGGCAACCAAAGGTATGTCTAACGAAAGTTTCATTGGTTGCAAGCTTGCAGATTTGCAGTAGAGTCATAGTGTATTGTGTTATTGGTTGCAACTTGCAAACTTGCAAATCTGCAATGCAGTTTATATTATCCTGGAATACTTGCTTTTAGGAACATTCTCTCACGCAATGAGGCTGTGTCGATTTATGCTAAAGTCAACCGGATCAAAACAACAGCCTCTGAGTCTGTTGCTTGAATTGGCTGAGAGATGCTGGCTGTATTCAATTTTCCGTTTTCCTTTCGAGCATCTTTGCATTCAAGTAGGTGGTTTTTACAATCTCCCCCTTTCCAGAGAAGGGGTAAAGTTCCGTTTAGAAGATTTTGGAATATCATAGCCTTTAGACTGTCAAGGCTATTTCAAACATGTGGCAGACTGGCAGTAGTGGTCATTATGATATGATCCACCATGAAACAACAAACTTTTGTGGGGCCAAACGATTTGCTATTGCTCCGGGATCACTGAATACATCAAACACTGAGTAAATTAGTAATGAAGAAAACCATGTGCGTTCTGTAACAGGAATGGATCCACAACCTGAATTATCCTGTGTAATATATAGATCTTTTATGGAGCTCCCTGATTATCGTTACACTACTTTGCGCATGTGACCAGGAAATGCAAACTTCAGGTCTCAAGCACTTAAAGTTCCGTAATTTGAACACATTAAAGCTGTCTAACCAGGTGTCAGACAATCTACAGACTGGAAAATATTTACAGTTTCATTATTTTTAAGTGAATCTTTGGCGGGTTTGTCAAGCTTCAGAATGGTGTTCTTCATTGCTGAACACCAACTAAAGAAAAAAGAAAGTGGAAGGGGTGAACTAGGTCTGGAACATGATATTAGTACAAGAGGCATGAACTGAATGATAAATAATAAATATTCATTATGTACGCTCTATAAGTCCATGTTAAATTTAAGTTGGATAACTGCTTCATCTGGTTAAATACTGTTTACTTTTCTCTTTGGTTTTAGAAATATTTATACCACGTTTGTGTTTCAGGTTTACTCAACTATGAGATCTGCATTCCTCGACATTGTAAGAATGCGTGGTGTCTCTGGTCTATATGCTGGATTATCTCCTACTCTCGTGGAAATTATCCCCTACGCTGGCCTCCAATTTGGTACCTATGACACGTTCAAACGCTGGGTCATGGTATTGCTCCGTTAAACTTTTACTGAATTGACATCCTTCATACCGTTGAACAAAAATTGATTGTCTCATAGGTCTTCATGTCTTCGCTGCTTTCTGAAGAGAGAAGCAACTGATATACCTTGTTTTTGGGTTAAAACTCCGTAAAACTTTCTCTTTGCCATATCTTCTTAACTTACTCTCCACCAAGGGGATTAGTTTTCTATTTTTCCTTTCTTTTCCAAATTTTTCTTAAAAAAAAAAACTTACTTATGAGACTGGAATCGGCAACCTTAAACTTTGTCTAATGCCGATTAAATCGTTTATATTTATTCTGGTGGAATCAATAAAAGCTGAAAATATCTACATCTATGTTTCTGTGTTTCTAGATGTGGAACCAATATGAATGCTCCCAGCCAAACTCAAGCCAGATAAACGACGCGCCCTCAAGCTTCCAGCTTTTCCTTTGTGGTCTAGCTGCTAGCACGTCATCTAAAGCTGTGTGTCATCCCCTGGATGTGGTAAAGAAGAGGTTCCAGGTAAGTGGTCAACCCTTCATATAGTTAATTGAATAATCGAACAAGGGTGCTTACTTTGCATAATCATCTGTTCTTATTCGTGGAGCATGAGAATTCATCATTCACACCATTGTGATGATCATTGTCAAGCTTGTTCTAATGACAATGTTTTGAAGTAATATCGTATATTATGATTCACATATGTTTGGTCCAAAGCAAGTTGTGTATCATAACAGAATGTAATGTATGATGAAATTTGTAAATTTATTTAAAAATTTTAAATAAATCAAGAAAATATACTGCATGAGAAAGATAAACCTTAAGTACAAATTGGAACCACGATTTCACATTTAAGCGACCGTGAATTTGCATGAATTGGATCCACAATATATCACTAGAAACAAATAAAGTTTAACAACTTAAACTACTCAAAATACTTAAATGAAGATGAAATAGATAAAGTTTAGGTGTGACTTTTTTATTCAGGAAACGACTTAATCGTCATAAAATAATCCATCTTTTTCTGTTTCACATTTTGTGGAAATAAACTCTTTTAGGAAAATATGCATCTTACTATGTCAACTCGTTAGGATATAGACGAATAAGACATTTCTTGTACCATTGACGCTTGACACTGACATGTGAACGCAAGACATGGCGGAACCAACTCAATTCAGTCTTCTGAATCGGAGAATTAAACAAGATTTTTTTTAAGAAGTATAATAAAATAAGACTAATGAGGGAATATACAATAGGGTAAAAAAATTATGCATATAAAATATAATGATTCATAAGGTTCAATCAATCGAAGAGAATGAAAATATAACTATTTAGATGATAAAAATTTTCAAGTATTAGGACATAATTGATGCCGCTAATACGTGATTTTCCGATTTGATTCAACTTGAATCAATCTGTTCAGACCAGAGTTTTGACCACATTTGTGTGGTATTTCCTGCTGTAGATTGAAGGACTACAACGGCACCCAAAGTATGGGGCACGAGTTGAGAACTGGGCCTACCAAAGCATGTGGCATGCACTGAGAAGGATCGGTGGTGCCGAAGGCTGGGCGGGTCTATACAAGGGCATTTTCCCTTCAATAATCAAAGCTGCTCCGGCGGGCGCTGTCACTTTTGCTGCTTACGAGTACATTGCCGACTGGCTGGAATCCGGACTGACCTAATCCACAAGACCACAACTAACACACTTTGGTACTCATCTGCTTGCATCCCTGAAACTGCAAAGTTTGTGCCTTACGATGACGGTAAATTTTGTTTATTGCTTCAAGCGCCATATATCCGTGCAAAGCAAAACTGGTTAGAGCTGAGAGTAGATTGGGAGATTGTACAGCTGCTGTGACGACCTGACTGGTGAGTTGCACATCACGAAAGGCAAGAGATAAGATTTTGTTTCGATTGATTTATTCATTATCTACCTTGCCCGTATCTTATTCAATATTTTTTATCCATTTTTTGTCATAGTTTGAAGAAACGGGTCACAGGTTTCTTCGTATCCTAATAAAGGCCCACTTCTGCTGACAACTGCCAAATAAAAGCCTCAGAATAGCTAACGTCATTTTGAAAATGAATATTTTCCTTCCTACCAAACAGGCCCTTAGGCTAACTTTTGACTGAAGAGCAAAAGCACACTGATATGCCAAATTTTTTATTTAGTTGCCTAGTTATTCTTCATTTCTCAATTCAGATGCCGGTTTGAACAGATGAGGTGCTGGAATCAGCCAAACCCCCTATGAACACGTGCCCCGTGGGCCACATGTTCAAAAGGGGTGGGGAGATTATTCCACCCCCTCATCTGTTATAACGGTAAAACGACAAATCTGAAAATGAAGTATTGTCTTCTTCCATGCGTTAAAAATTAAGTGGACTCCTTGAAACGTGTGAAACTTTTATAGGGAATGCTGAACGACACTTGTTTTAGAGGCAAAATAGTACATTCAAAACGCCAATTAAGGCTTTGTTTAGATGACAATCACAAAAACCCAGTTTTGACGAAAAGGACAGTTTCAAAGGGGAGTGAATAACCTCGCTCCTCCCAAGTTTTTCACAGAAAACATCATTTTGGATGTCACTCCAACATATAAACTAGGTTTCAGAAACTGATTGTTTTAACAAACCTGTTTTTTTTTCAAGATAATGTTTCTTAAGCCATCCAAACGCTACCTCAAGTTTTTCATATTCTTTGAAGCTGTCTTTTTCCAAGCTGAAAGGCAGTTGTTCACTCATGTGACAAAAGAACAGATGTCTCCATTATTTTCTCACTGATCGCCTTTTAGTTTATGGGGAATTGGTAAACTAAGTCCATGTTTGACAGTTGTCGGCAAAAGTTGCCAATATCAGGAACTTCATAAACATGAGGCTTGTATTAAGAATTATGGGTAAAAGGTGGGCTGTAAATAGAAAAAAATCATGCTGATTTCATCTTTCTAAAACTACGCATCCCATTCTGTTGAATCCCATCTGTGTTGTCGTTCCATAAGCCGTAGAAAACTAATCAAAAACACAATCTTTGTTGGAAACCAGCTTTCAACTAATATAACGTGGCAATATATATGGCCAAATCAAAAATTTCAATATCCCACACATGCTTCTGAATTTCCTTATTCTACTTTGCTGTATCTGTTACAATTAAATTTCAATTCCAAAATTTTCTTCCGTCTTCTTTCACCATTGAGGGAAATCATAAAGTTTTATGTTCTTGTCTCCTAAATCCAATAGAAAACACATGGGAAGATACGCCAAAAATGGAGGCTCTGCCAGAAGACAAGAATATTTAAAATTGGACTATTGACCGGTTGGTGTCCCTGCTATCCATCCCCACAACCCGGTAGAGCCCTGCCTCTCTTTTGCACCCATTGCAGCAACCTCTTCGGATGCAACCTTCTGTCTGCGAAGCAGTTCTACTTCCCTCTCCAATGTCTCCATTTTTTGTAGCTTTGAGCGTATCTCAGCAACATCAACCTGCTCAATCAAATGCCAGTTGTCCACCGGGAATTAGAAGTCTTGCTCGTCCTTTCTTAACTGGAGTCTGTTTTGTATTCAGATCTGTTTCACTGCCTACCTACTCAAGTTCAAATTACGTACTTTATTTTCAATTAATGTTTCTCATTGTCTGCTAAATTGTTGCACAACCTGAGAATGTGGACGGATACTGTCCTGTCTAATAGAACACGTCAAACACATGTAATTTCGATTAAATAAAAAAACTTTTGTTCATACAATTCTATTCAGACATAAGAAAGACCTAAATCAATCGGTAAAATATTGTAATGTTTTGAAAATTTTGCTGAAAAAATGTCCACTGGGGATTAAAGTCTTGTTCGTCCTTTTCTTAACTGGAGTCTGTTTTGCATTCGATATCTGTTTCACTAGAGAGAGACAAGATATTGCTGTATTTTGGAAACATTGTTGAAAAATACTTCTTGCGATAGTGATTTTACTATTATGAATCATCAATCAGATCTGTTAAGCCACTTATTGGCATGTGTGGGCAGTTGCAGACACAGTCCCACGAAATTCTTTTATTTACTTATAGATTCTCTCCAAGTATTTACCTATTTGCTGCAGTGTTTCAGGTTTGTTGAATTAGTTCCTTCAGCCAACATTCTATCCCCACTAGTTAATCAACTTAAGCGAATGACCAGTGGATCAGTCCACATGCTATATACATATTTCAAAAGTATATGTATATATAAACAAATATTACAATAATATTGGAAAATAGAGAAAGACTAGATATTACAGTACTCTGAAAATGTCGCTGGAAAATACTTGCTTGCGATATTCTCTCATTTGACATATATATAAACCTTTTGATTGTTCATTTATTTTAGTGTTCTTAAAACTATTTTGAATCTTTATGTTTTTTTAAGAAGATTAGTAGACAACTCACAATATGATAAATATTTTTTTCGAGTCATCGTTCACATATTTTTAGTTTTTTTGGATTTTGAAAAGACATTTCGATATGCCAGAGAAAATCCCAAGAACGATATTCAGTTTGCTTATAATGTTATTGTTCTTGTCCGCAGGTATGTTTGGTGTCTTCGCACGGCATTCAAACAATCATCTAAATGTTAGGAAGCACAAACCTCCAGCTTGAAGCATCTTGACTGTTCGGTTGCAAGCTGACTTCGAAATGACTGAAGCTCCTGCAGAAGACGAGACAATCAAGCATCAGACTCAAATTGCGATTGGTCTCTAGAGCTTTGTTCATGCAATTCCACGTTTGAAGACAAGCAATCATCAGACTCAAGTTCCACTGTTCCTGGTGCTTTTCTTCGATTCATACAGCTCCACGAATGACTTGCCTGGTTGAGCTCTGAATTCTGTGTCTCGGCTTCTGCAACCTCTTGCTGTAGTCGGAGGGTCAACAGCTGCTCCTTGCTTAGAGCTGCCTCCAGACTTTCCATCTCGTTCTTGAGGGTTGAAATAATAAGCTGCTCTCCATTTTCGTCAATGCCATTATTCTGTAAGCACTAACATAGTTGAGTTACCTTGTAATGATCACTTCGGAGTTGAGAGTAAGTCATCTATTTTCTGAGAAAAAAATTAGCAAACAGAACCAACAAATGCCTGTTAGTATGAGAGGATCTACCTCAGGATTGTTCATGACAATTCCTTGGATTTTTCCGGCTTTATTCCTCATCGCATCTGTTGTGAGCAAGGGAGTGATACTGTCTTTTGTCGGTGCATCCATCTCTGATGGTAAGCTCGACGTCTGCCTTGGTTTAAGAACATGGACCTAATAAAACACGGGATTATGCCAAAATTATCTTAGAAAAATTTTCAGGTTGACTTCCGTCTTGGTTTAAGAACTGGAACCTAACGGAATATAGGATGAGAAAAATTATCTTCGGAAGAGCATGATCAAATGGCTTGCCTCATTGCTGTAACGCCCATTATATCCACCAAATGCAATGAGAACATCATCTCCATTTAAAGAGCATGACACCAAGCTTAAACCCTGCAACGTGATGAAATGCCGTCATTTCCATCAATAAATGGGTGATAATTGACGAACCATGTGAATAAAAGTTGGGCCTGCTATCAACAATTAACATAAATCTTGTTTAAATATGTGCAAAATTGTACTGGTTCCATGCCCTTATCCAGCAATAAATATATAAAAGAAAATAGCATCCTTCAACAAGCAAACTAGTGAACTTACCTCGCTAGCCAGTGGGGAATGTCTATCGACTGTAGTTAGGACTGACCACGTGAATGTATTCATGTTTAGAACAACCGTTTCTGTGATGCCTGCAAAATTAAATCCTCCGCAAGTCAATTGAGAGATTTTGGTATAATTGAGCTACAGCAATCCAGATAGCATCTTCAAGAATGTTCACTTCACGAATCCACAACTGCTTGAATGAAATTAAACAGCTTTCACCATGTCTAAGAGGTGCATCCAGTGATGCTCATGGCCCAATAGTGTGGAGGATTACTTCCCACTACCATACATATGTAGCAGTAGCACCGTACTCAAGTATGAAGAGGCATGACTGCGCACATGTGAGCATGCGCGCATGCATGTGCATGACTGTGACACACGCCTAGTATCAGTCATTTCACATCGTCAATCAACAAGGAAACAGAGTTCAAAAAAATGCTTCAACATTTCACGTTTAGGCACACATAACTTTTAATTGAATGACACAAACATGCCCAAGTTTCAAAGCCATCGTGTGCTCCATTTAAATCTTCAGAGACTAAACACAAAATGTTCAAACGTGATTTTTCCTTTTATTCCTTTAAAAGAACCGTTTGCTTCCATGAACTTCATTTTTCTTTTAATCCTGATTACAGTTCAATATAAGACTTCGCTGGAAGGATTCGGAACCATTAAAGAAAGAACAACCAAAACATTTCACCCATGCCTAGCACATGCAAGGAGAAGATGTGGTCACACTAATGGCAGACTATCATGACGACATCACGACAGAAAGTGAGAAAACTAAAAAAACAGAAGTGGGAAAGTTCAAAAAGTACCGTTCTTATTATCTCCACCACCAACTATAAACCAATTTTCTCCTGCAGTTACACCCGCGTGTCCAGCTCGAGGGGTTGGGATGGTACCCTGCACCGTCGGAGTTGACCATACCATCTGCATAAAAAACCAGTGTCGATAAGTCTTCTGGCACAGATTCTTCAATACAAAATGGGACTGGTTGAGCAAACATCTAGTACACTCTCCAAGTCGAGAGCATGCAAATCATTGAAGCACGCAGTGTGTGAAGCACCACCAAATATCAACAAGTAACGGTCTGCATGAACAGCAGCAGTGTGATCTGATCTTGGTGAAGGAGGCAGCCCCCTACAAATTTAAAAATTTACAGAATGTTCAGTGCTTAAAGATTGTGGAAGAAAAGAAAAGCTACAGCATGGCTTCATAAACTGTGGCAGTGATTTGGTACTGGAAACATGAAAAAGGCACATTCAAACATTTGTTTGTTGTTTCCTGCGATGATTGAATGCCTGTGACTCCAAAGTTCTGGCACAGCATCCGTGTCATGCGTAAGTTTTGAGCCTTGAAGAAGCTGGAACCATTTCATGACCCCAACTGCATAATGCTCTTTCAATAAGAGAAATGGCGGTCACTTATTCAGAATGGTGTCAGCTTCCCTCTTACACAGATCTTTAAATTGTAAAGTAAAAGAAAACGAAGACTGGTGATGGTATGAATGATCAAGCAAAGCAGGACCAGAAAATTTCATTTGACAACTTTTTAGTGGACAAACTTACACAGTCTCTATCTCGTCCCAAGTCATTGTCTCTAAATCAAGAATATAAAGATCATTTAGGAACGGCCTCATTTGATCCTCACCGCCGAACACAACTAGACTTGATCCTACAAGAGTGACACTCTGCCCTCCACGGGAAACCTGGGAGGAGGAACATTAAGAGTGTTAGGACATAAACACAAGACTGTTGAAAGGAAAAGAACATCAATCAACTTTCTTCATTTCAGAATATGTATAGCATGATCAACAACCATATAAAGTTATACAATGGGTTTGAACAGACACAAAAAGAATAGGTTTTGAGTTTGCTGGTGCATATAATTCCCATGGACCCCAGTTAAACAATTTGCAGGGTACTCTCTTTAAATCTGGATCACCAACTGGAAGGCCACTGATGATATCTCCTCATAGAGGATGATTTTTCTCTTCTGAATTAAACACAAAGACTGGTTTTTTCAAAAACAGATTCAATAATTTCATGTCCTCTTTTGTGGGCTTAAAATATATTACATGAATTCCGGTTAGTATCAGGTAAGTGTTTAATAGACAGAATCTTACACACCGGAGGTGTCCCATATGTCACCAAGAATGACCAGGTACATGTTTGGAAATCAAATGCCTTCACTGCCACGAATAACAAGTTTGTCAAGCTTTCTAGAACTGTTCATGGAGTAAAATCAATCAATACTGATGGCCTTTACCTGTTACACTTCCGGAAGGATCTTTACCTTTACCAGCTACATAAAGAAGTTTATTCCTCCATGGTATCTTCAAGGAAAAATTGTTAATTTATTTAGTCATTCCAAACCAGAAAATATTTTTTTCAATGCATTACGGGAAATGTGAACAACTTCCAGCAATCATTGATCAAATGAATGACCCAAAAAGAATACAGGATAAAGTTCCCAAGTACTACTACTTTTTAACTTACTAAGGAGTGACCTGCACAAGGAGCTAAGGGAACTGGGGATGGAGAATCTTGAGATCCTAGTGTCATTTTAGGCTCAAGTTTTGACCATGTCAGTGTATTCATGTCCAGAACCTGCACATTTCAATGTGGATTGGTACATCATCATACTCACTCAGTCAAAAAAATGAGTGGACAACAAGGTTTTGAAAACATAAAATGCATAAAAAGAAAAATTAATGCCAAATCTGCGGGTAATTCATATTTCATGCTACATTCCATTGAGGAACTTTTAATAATTTGCATTGCTGACTAAATACCACAAATTTCACTAGCATGCCAAGTTGAAAATCAAATTGGCACCACTCTCAACCAGCATATGAAAACCTTAAAGATTTGAACTATCAACACAGGAAAAAGCAATCAATATGCTGACAATCCCTTATACATGATCTTTTCTGGATACCTGAAGATCATTAAGATAGCGACCATTATGATTTCCACCAACAATGTACATTTTGTCTTGGATAGTGGCAGCTCCATGCTACAAAATATCAGTAGCAAAAACTCAATAGATGCAACCGTAAATATTCTATAAATAAATTAGAGTATAACAATAAGATAACATCAAGCCTTAAGCTTAAGAGTTTAGACCTCGTATCGAGCTTTTGGACATTGACCATTTACTGAGAGTGCAATCCATTTGTTATGGACATCAACTGGCTCAAATCCTTCCAAAACAACATCTTGGTCTTGTGTTTCTAAAACCCCAGCTCCTGCAGTTATGGTCCTTGGTTCTAGAAAGGAATTTCTGTCTGATATAACAGGCTTCTCTGTAGGATTCTGCAGACATCCACAATAGACAAGATCTATAGAATATGAGAATGTAAATATACAACAGAAGAAAATGTTCATTTTATCTTTGAAGTAGTCTAATAGCACCCCTTATCAACCTCTATCAATGACACAGAAGAGACATAATAATAAATAAGGTATTGGTTACTGCAGAGAGTATAGGAAAACAAATACGGTCTATGGAATATCAAAATTATTGTTGTAACAGGGAAGAAAGGAAAATAAAAGAACAGAAATTTTGGAGTAACATGGCCTACATGTTCACTATAAGGACAAGTAGAAATCCGAGGATCCATATTTCTGTGATAACATCTGAGATGAGATAAAATAAAAATGAAGGGACATGTTAATCAATGCAAGTAACACAAAGGGTTATTGGCAAGGTTCTGCAGCCCAATTCTACAATATGATGGATGAGTATATCTACATGAGTGTCAAGTATCACAAACCAGTTATGTATCAGATACCTTATGGTTCCCCAGCTGCCAACCTCTAGTCTAATGGTTATTAGTTTCAGGGCAATGATATTATATTGAGCACATGATGTCCTTCAAGCTATAAATGCTGCTACAAGAGATGGTTCCTCCCCATTTGTTTGGGTCAATAGATAGCAATAGACATGAAGATGATCAGTTTCTTCACTAGCTGATATGTTAAGTACCAATAAACACAAAGCAATCGGATGAGTGGCCCTGAAATGTTAGACCAGATGGATAAGTACACAAGTCCACAGCCCAATTTACAAGGATATAAAAGGGCAAACTCCTTAAAGGAAAGGTTGGATTGGGTTTTACTCCAACACTAGCCAATAAACAGAAAAAAAAAAATCAAATGTACCTTCCAACAACAGGGAAGCTACAGTTTGGCTCTAAAATGCTACAAATACCAGCTAACTATTGAGTAGTCCCAATATCTGGTTGCTTATGCTTTAAAGGCCACCAATGAGGGAAGATGGACTTTTTTACACCATTGGACATAAGTGAAAAACTAGGTGCATCATAGCAAGAGGGTTCTTTCCAGATGAAGTTAACACAACGATCATGGAGACAGCATCTATGAAATAAATAAATCCATAAATGAATGCCTACTACACTTCAATGTGTTGGACATGTTTCGAAGTCACTGCAAGCATAGATTGTGAAGTATAAGGAATAGAATGTCATGTAAATAAATCTTTGAAACTCACACTTGTTTCCACATCTACAACAGAGTCCACAACAAATTCAGTCACCCTTGAATACCAAGCTGGTTCTTCTTCCTACAGTAAGAACAGATCATATTGTCAACAGCTCTCCCAAACAAAGAAAATTGAAATAAGATTGAACTATTACTAGTAACAACCTCCAAGATCTTTACAAAGAGACGCATTGCTTCAGTCTGCGCCATATTTCCAAGTCCATTCCAGCTGTAAGAAAAAGTATTAATGTCCTCAAGATGCAGAAGAGGAGAATGTAACAAAAATTACAAGAACTTTATTATCATAGCTCTTCATAAGCAGGCAAACAGGCAGAATATGCATAAGAACCAAACCAGACCTAATTCATAAAAGTTGTGAGATAACCAGTAAAATCTCACATATTGTACAAGAAAAAATAAACAGTAAAATCTCGGAGATTGTACAAGAAAAAAATAAAGAAAAAACTAAGAAGATTCAATTCAATGCATAAAGAAATCTAAATAAGCCAAAGAAGGTTATATAAGGCAGAGGCTTAGAGGTTAGATGACATACACAGTACAAGGCAGAGCTGCATCACAATGTGTCTTAAGACCAACAAACCCATTCAACCACTTCCGTAATCCACTAAACGGTTGTTCATGCCTTCATGCCTAATGAAATTTGAGGAAAGTCCTCATCATATTAAGCTTGGAATTTTCAAATTTGTTGGTGAAACTTTGAGCTTGACCATTGATATCAAGAGAAAGGATGCTTTCTCTTGTTTTCCTTTCTTTCTTTTTGTTTTCCACAGAATGGAATGCATATTTATTTATCGGTATGCAAATACTACTGATAATTTATATTCTTAGTGTAATAGGAAACCTAACCCTAAGAAGACGAGCACAAGCTGTTGTCTTCATTGATGAACACTCAAAGGATTAACCATGAGATTTATGTCACCGAAGATGAGTTTAATTACTAACACACATTGCAAACTCAATTAGGAAGGTGTTAACAACTTCATAATACACACACACGCACACAGTGTAAGAGAGAGAGAGAGAATCTTGTGTGTGTGACTATGCAATGATTCCCCTACATAAATTCCAATGAATCCTCGTCAACCTAAAGCAGATAGTGGAAAAAGAAAAGAAAGATTAAACCACAAGGCCTTAGTCCACCGCAGAGATCTACAATTGTCATTTAACTTGCAAGCATAAGTCTCCATCTGACAATATGGCACTTAATGTGTTTTCTTTTTCATTACTCTATTGTCGTCTTAGCTGTGCGTCAATTCAGCCAGTTTTTATCAGTAAATAATAATTCATCGTAGCTCACATCATCATTTCATGTATCTCAAAAACCTCCAAAATTCTCTTTCCCATTAAGAAAGAGGGAATCTAACTATGTGATTAGCACATAACCAGGACTAATTTCCAAGATTTAGTTAAAGTGCGCGGTTATGAAGATCCAGAAATCAAACAGGCATTCGGAGAAATGCTTAATGCGAGAGTTGCAGTGACGCAAAAAAGATTCATCATCCCGTACACTCAAATGTGCTTTGATACGCTAACCTCGTCCATTTGCTGCTCTCAACAGGATTCGTCCCCTTAGGCTTAGGAATTGTGCATGGCCCCACGGTAGCCTGAATGTAAACAAGAAGAGAACCGGATCTTAATTACATGCATAACCACACAACTTATAAAAGATCAAAATCCACAGTTGAAATCAAATCGAAGGATCCACTGCATCTGCATGGCCAGAAAAAAGCATAGTTCACCAAGAAGGGTCCTATCTTTCATCGTTTCCCTCAGATCTTCAAGATCCCAATGAATTATTGCAATAAGCACCAAAAGAACACTAGAGATGCCAAAATGCTGGCGAATTCACTCTTAAGACCCCAAGCAACCGGCCGCGAGGCGAACTTTTCCATGACTTCGGCAACTAACACGGCAGATCACAGTGAAATTCTCAAGAAGTGAATCAACAAATGAATCGGTAGCGTTTCTTACTTGCTGATAGAGTCCATAGAGCAAGAGAGCGACGTCATCTGTGAAGCGGGAGATCGCGGGAGACTTGCTTGGAGATCCACCTCCGCTGAGACCAACGTAGGAGGCCGCCGCGTAGAACCTCTCAGGGTACGCGAGGCCGGCCGTCGACCAAGCCATTACGGCCTTCCTCCTCTCCTGACAGAGAGACTAGCAACGTGAGGGAGCAACTCAGAGAGAAAGACAGAGAGACCGGCAACGTGAGCAATCAACTATGAGAACGAGAGAGACGGAGAAATGGTCGGTAAATGGCGACTCCCGCTATTCTCGCGGTATTTATAACCTTTTAACAGTTTGGAATTTTTCTAATACAGTCCTACGTTTTACATATAATACCACAAACGATCTCTATAAATATTTGAAATAACCGATAGCATATGGCCGTATAAGTAAGTAAAGGTCACAGCTTCCCACATTGTATAACAACGTGCTTAAAGCCAAATCTCAAATCTCAGTGAAATTGAAGTGGACATCAGTAGAATGCATTTTTTATAACATCTAAGAATTTCTTTTCATCTTCTACCCATGAATAACTATGTTTAAAGATATAAAAATTTCTGGCTCAGTGCAATCTTGAATCCTCCAAAATTTGATCCTTTTCTTTAATATTTTGTATATGACGATTTTGATTGTGTGTTCACCTATCAAATTATATGATACCGTTAATTATTGTATGTTTTATGTTAAATATTTGTATGTGTTTGCTTGCAAATCCATTGGTCCATGTTACCAATTTAAAAAATTCCATTTTGAACCCATCTAATCAAATTCAGTAAAGAAATATCGGATCTGATTACTTATCGGATTTGAACCGTATAGAGTTTTGCAATTAGATTTGACTTCAAATCTAGTCAATGCTACTTGAATCCAAATTCACATTAAACTATAAATTTGCTTTTAAATGTTTCAAGTTAAGGAATGTGAAAAGGTGGATAATCGAGTTATTTGGTAATGAAAATAGTAACAACAGTCTCATGAATCTGTCTCAAAGATTAGTGTTGAGTTATGAAACACTTTAACGGAGTGCTCCATCAATTTGCACCTATTCATGAAACAATTTTTTCACTATCCTTATTGCCAAACGGCCTCGAATATACATTTCTTGACATAATTTAGAGAGCCTTTAGGCTTCTTTTCCAGACCGTGGGTTGTTAACCCCAAACTTACTTACCTCTGACAGATGTTAATCACTGGATTAGTGGTTTTTTTTTTTAATAGCTAATGGGTTTTGGGTCCCCGCCTTTCATTTCTAGAATTTTCGGTCTGGATTGGCTGATGACCGGGTCACTCGTTGGCTCGGTCGAGTTTTAAAATAACCTAAATCAGGTCAATCAGGGTGAATCAGGCCGAGTCGGGCCGATCATGGCTCATTCAGGTTTTCTAGCAATCCAAATGGAATCGAGTGATTCTCGAGTGGGCTGATCATGACTCATGGCCAGGTTTTCTAGCAATCCGAATTGACTCAGGTGATTCCTGAGCCAACTCGGCAAGTCAGGGAACACTAATCTCTGATGAAAATATTTAGACACAGAACTCTTGAAATTAATAAATGCGATGAGACGAGGCCAAGCGTTGAGCCTTTAAGGCATGAACAACATGCATGAGCCCCACGACTATAATTTTTTAAAGTATATAGTATTCAAAAAAATGTATTTAATGTTACATAACTTGATCACGTTATGGTCAACTTGAAAGGCATTAGTTCTTACACATTTAAAGTAAAATAAATAAATAAAATTTATGGCTGATTTCATGCAGTAAAAATACAGCGTTGATGGTTTTTCTATAAAAGACTCCAAGAAGTAAGTTGTACATAATGAAAACTCATTTATTTTGATGGCCACATAAGTTAAATGGTGCATTTTAATTATTTCAAATGAAACAGGCATGTTATAAATAATAAAAATATATTTGTTGTCTTTTATGCTTATATATTCATGTTTTTCCATATAGACAAATAAAAAAACAAGGCAACAAAAAAGAAAGGGGGAGAGGTGGGCAGCCCCCTTTGTCTGTTCCGCGAGCAAGAGAGAGTGAGACGAAGATGTTAAAAAAGAAAAGGAAAAAACAGAGGGGAGAATGGAAGGGCTTGGACGACGGAGGAGCAAGCGAGGGAGGGCCGGTCTAGGTTGATGCCGTTGGCGACGGCCTGGGTCGAGCAGAAGAACGGGAGGGCGGGGAGAGAGAGATTAGCATTTAATAGTGAGGGACGGCAAAAACGATTGCCGGCTGGTCTGCCATTCTTGCCGGCAGACATCAACCGAGAGAGAGAGAGAGAGAAGCACAAGAATAGTCATCGGAGCTTGTTCAAACGTCTGCTGACGGTCAAGCAACGGTCTCGGAATGTTCGCCGGAGAGAGGGAGAGGAATGCCGGAGAGATAGAAGGGTCGCCGGTGTGTTAATCTGTTTGGCGGAGAACCCCTTTGCGCCGACGGTTTTCTCATTTCTGAGTGAAAACTCGGATGGAAAAAAGGATTTCAATCGTGAAAGTGAAAGCGAAAGTTGAAACCCTTTTTCCTTAACGTTAAAATGACACTAGCGTTACGATGGAAAAAAAAAAAAAGGAGTTGTTGTCCACACCAGCCTGTACGTTCCTGTGCCACTGTCCTGTCCCTCCTGTCCGTAAACCTGAAATCAAACAAGCAACCTCTTGGGAGATGGAACAGAACGCCTGTGCTAAGAACAAGATAAAGCATGTAAAATGTCAGGTTGAGGCGTTTCATCGTTTCGGGCGTTGATCTGTATGGAGAAACAAGTTTGGTGATATCCATTTATTTTATTATTTAATATTCTATATTTTGTAGTATCTTGTTCTACGGATTGAATCTTTATATTGTATACTTTTATTTGCTTATTGTTTTAACATGTTTTATCATGGGATTTCTTTGATTATACGTGGTTTTTAAGTCATTTATATGTGTAGAACCAAGGAACTGAAATCAGTCTGCTGACTGTCGCCGGATGATTAAAAATAAATAAACTATCGCTAAAAGCACCTTATAACAGAAACATTAGTAATAGTTTATGTGATATACACGGTTTATAATGTTTTTATGGTGTTTTTTAACTGTGGATTTAAATATTTATCCATCCGGCAACATGTACTGGCCGCTGATTGCAATTTTTCGTGTAGAGACGGATAATTTTTTATTGATTCATTTGCTTTTTACATATTTTATTTTACCTAAAGGGCATTTGATAAGAATATTGTATTCCTGGAAAACTTATCGTAAAAAACATTACGTTCTAGATTATTATGATCTTATAGTAAATCTTATCGTAAAAACAGAAGGGTTATAATCATGGATGTTATTTCTAGATCTAACAATCTAATCTAGTGGTAGACGTATCGGCATCATGTGTTCTAAAACAATAACATGGCATTTTTAGAGCATGCATTTCAAGAACATGTGTCTCAAGAACGTAATGTTTATTGAACACCTTAAAACGTGAACAGATTTGTGACCTTACAGTCATTAGGACATGCAGGTGTTTAGAACATGTATTGCAAGGCCAAGTTTCTCAAGAACATAATGTTTAGCACTATGTCACACGGGTGTGGATGCGATACAGGTGTGGATACGGCAATGTTCAAAATTTTTAGATATGCGGACACGGCTACATTAAATATTTTAAAAAATGATAAGATTAAAAAACATTAAATTGATAGTTCACTCTTACAATCTTGTGAGAAAAATGTGTTTTATCACAAAAACATTGAATATTTGATAGGATTGTTTATGAAAATAATTGGATGCATCACAAAAAATTGATAAAATGAAATAAAAACATTAAATTTTTTTATTTTTTTTATTTTTTGCCGTGTGCTAACCGAGTCCCGTGTCGGAATCACCGTGTGGGGCGTACGCGGCCTCTTTAACAGTGTCCGTGTGACATAGGTTTAGCACAATCATTAGGAATGCAGGTGGAATTAATAGTTCACTCTTATAATCTTGTGAAAAAATGTGTTTTGTCACAAAAGCACTGAATAGCTGAAAGAATTGTTCATGAAAATAACTGGATGCATCACAAAAAAATGATAAAATGAAAAAAAAATATTAAATTTTTAGTTTTTACCATGTCCTAACCGAGTCCCGTGTCAGAATCACCGTGTGGGGCGTACGCGGCCTCTTTAGCCGCGTCCGTGTGACATAGGTTTAGCACAGTCATCCGTGTCCTAACCGAGTCCCGTGTCGGAATCACCGTGTGGGGCGTACGCGGCCTCTTTAGCCGCGTCCGTGTGACATAGGTTTAGCACAGTCATTAGGAATAGCAACGTCAACATTCCCAAATGATAGGAACAGAGCGGAGATAGTCCCATAGGTAGGAGGTGGAACACCTGAAACACAAAAAAAGTAATGTTGAACAGATTTGTGTTGTTAGCAAGCACCTGAGGACTTGTCACCTCCACTGAATTTTTTATCTAAATTCCATCAGGCAATATCAAATCTGATCGGAATGCTTAAATCCAGACTAAACCCGTGCTTCTGAATTTTCTATCCCTGTGGCTGTAAGCCTACAGAAAGTCTTGCACCGGGAGACGCATGTATACAAGTCTCAAAGCTCTCTTTTTGAAATATAGAAATAAAAAGATACACATCATATATATATATTAAATGTTCTATATTACAAAATTCCGATCATGGTTACCAGGTTACATATAATACAAACCAGAGACGCAACTCAAAGATGAGCAAAAGTTCAGCTGCATGTAATTTGTCTCTGTTTCGTCATTTTTTCCAAGTTATCCACAACAAGAGATGTGAGGATGCTATCCTCCGCTCGAACATCCGAATCAAGCCTGCATGTTTATTAGAACTTAGAAGTTAATATTTTTCCTTAACATAACAGAATATCTCTTCTATCTTAATATTTTTCCTCAACATAACAGAATATCTCTTCTATCTTTTTTTCCTTTTTAGCTTCTGCAGAAAAGAGAAGTGCTTGCTGACCTGGGGTCGAGTACCAACTTCTGTACTTCTCTTATTGCCCAACTGGCAGCATACAATGCCATTTTTCCCACCTGAAAAACAAAAGAGATACATTACAGATAATATAAAT
The DNA here is from genome assembly GCA_011799765.1 of Nymphaea thermarum. Classification (NCBI taxonomy): domain Eukaryota; kingdom Viridiplantae; phylum Streptophyta; class Magnoliopsida; order Nymphaeales; family Nymphaeaceae; genus Nymphaea; species Nymphaea thermarum. The sequence goes on from JAANDH010000106.1 coordinate 73,922, forward strand.
GAACATTCCTAAAAGTTTCATAAAGGAAGGGTACGAGCTAGTGGACCACAACCTCCAATGGGTACTTCTTCGCCTCATGATCATTTGGTAGACAACGGATTTCTTGTAACAGATTCACAGACTCTTGCAAGCTCTCAGGGGATAGGAATTCCAAGCCTAGTTGGACGGAGGACTGAAATTTGAACAGACCAGCACATTCAGATGATCAGCAGATGGCATGTCACTGTGACTCCCACTATAATTTCCACAATATGACTAAGGAAATTATCAGCTAGACTGACATGAAAAATATGCAAAAACTTAAAAGTCCTGTCCACGAGTTTATCAGCTATGTAGACCAAGATCACAAGGGGAAATTCAGCTTGTGCATTAAATACTTCTTGATGAAACAAATAAATTCAGCTCTGCTTTGCTCAATGATGCTGGAAAGCAGAGATTCATCAAATTCAGAAAAGGAAATTGTTTCATCAATCACGCCCATAAGGGCATGAACAACTGACAAATTTGGCACAGATGTTCTACAAAAATAGGAGACGTAAATGACTTAGTGCGCTCAGGCCATCTGTCAAAGAAATCAAACCTGAAGATTCCGGACTTGGCATGGGCATCCAGCTGGAATGAAAACCGCCTCCCCAACATGTTGCTCAAATGCCCATGGCTCTATATCTGAAAAAAAAAATACACTATCAACTTCAAGATACACTGATTAATCATGAGAAAGAATTGCCTAAGTTCATCAAAGCCTTGACATTTCAATACATACTGAAATGAAGTTGAAAACCCACATGAAGAAAACGAGCACTGCAACCTAAACTTCGAAAGAAAAGGACCTATAATTCTCCAGGAAGTTGCTTTCTCAAGCGCAATAATCAAACTAGTTGTAAAAAACTTACCAAACTCTTCCTTCAGCTTTCTCTTGTGGTCTTCATTCAAAAAAATTATTTGATCATAGACAGGATGCACAAACTGAGATACAGGTGGAAAAGCACAAATCAGCTACATGTACAAATTAAACTGAGATACAGGTAAAATATCAGGAAAACTTGATTAGTGAACATACTGCATCGTTCGATAGAGCACTGCGACTTCTAAATTCTTTCCAATGAACTTTCAGATACTCATTTAACTTAGAGACATCCTGCCGACAGAAGACCTCCCAACGAACCCCAGCACGTTGCTTTCCAGCTGTATTTGTCCTCTCACCTGAAATAGTTTTGATCCCATGACTTGCATGGTCATCCATGGCCTCCACCCCTTTTATAGTTAACTCTGCAAAACTTCCATTCTGTTTACATGGTTCTGAAGTCACCAGATCAGCTTTTTCTTTCTCAGTCTGACTTTCAGTAGCTTCAAAGGCTTTCCCATCTCCTGAATTATCCTTTGCATCCATTGCCCTAAAAGTCCGTTGTATCTTTTCAATTTTTGCCCTTTGCCATCCTTGAAACTTTACTTCAGATGCATGCATCAACAAGTGAACCTACAAAACGGTAAAACTAAGAACTTACAACACACAAACATGAATACAAGCACAGCATCCTCCAGGTACATAAAAGAATGGTCATCAAGTCCGTCAGGCTGATTTTCCTGTTGGAGGGGGTGGGGGGGCAGGCCTCTTGTGTGAAAGGGCCAAAATAGTATTGTATAAAAATTGGTACTTGTACAACACGCTTCAGTCCAGTTCTCAGTTTCAAATTGCACCGGAGGTGTCATTCCTAAACAATTCAAAGATTAAATTAAATTTAGAAAGCTTTGGCAGATTTTAGTTACATTTTTAAAATCACATTGTTTGCTTCTATGTACATGAAAAGTGCAGGATTGATCGCCAAGTTTCCATCAACACCTTCTTGTGATTAATCATTGAGAAGAATAAGTCTCAATCGGAAAACCTATCGAATAAATATTCAGAAGCAAGTGGAAAGGAAAGGACCAAAAAAAAAAAAATACTGGATGCAACAAAGGAATGCAGCCTGGTGACCTTTTCCCTTCTCTGCTTGAAAGGAACAACTAGCACATGATTCAAAAGTAGGAAAAGCCACTTACCACGTCACCACTATTAACATGGAGATTGGTCACTGAATCCCCTCTTCCTAGTTCTTCATATGTACCATAAGAAATGAAAAGCTTGGGCTCAAGGTTGTTCCTGGATGACCCCAGAGGCAGCTTAGCAGCCAGATTGAGAATACCCCATTTGGAATGAACATACTCAAGTAGGGGCAATGAACTAATAAATTCCGCTCTCTGGTACAACAAAAATTCTTCCAGTGCTTGACAAGATGGCCAGTCTTTTAATTTCAACATCTGTGGCCAGCCATTTTCATGGATGCGTCCTTCAGAGTAACCTTTTAAAAACTGACCAAGTTCAATATCAACCTGCCATATGAAAATTACATTACTATAATATACCGTACACAAGCAAAACCTTGATAGATGAAGAAAGGGTGGAAATTGTTAACCATAGAAATCAACAGGATGGCCAACTGGATGAGTGTGTGCACACCAGAGGGATTTAGCTAAGCTCTCAATATATACATGCCTTGTCAGCATAGGGACAAAGCGACATGCATGCTGGTCTGTATTCTCTGGTGCTATAACCCAGGTAGTTAAAGTAGGAAGAAATTTTCTAGGATATAAGAAATAAGAACGCATTTAGAAGTGCTTGAAAGATCGACCTGAAAATCAAGAAAGCATGGAATAAAAAGTGGAAGAAAACTGAAAATGGAAGTAAAAAAGAATTAAGATGTGGAATAAATACAAGGTATGTTATCTGTTTACCATTTGAGGTCTACATTTTGAAAAAAGGATTAAGAACCTAGCTTTAGCTTCTGACATTCAAAATTGTTTTCAATTTTTCTTTGTCAATAGGCTCAGCGTGCTGCCAATCTTAAAAAGATATGGTCATCTGACTTACAGAGCTAAGCATTAATTACCATTAAGTAGGCAGAACTTTAAATTAAAAGATAAACCTGGAAATTGTTTAGGCGAGCAAATTAAGGAAGGCACAAAGAAAATAAAGGACGAAGTCAAGATTCGCATTGAATTTAGAATATGGGTATCCTGCAACTTCTAAAGCACATTTCAAGTAAAGTGTTTTCCTTAATCTGTATATAGCAGGCTCATAAAGGCTGTCCAATTAACTACCATGTTAAGCACCAAACAATGAACCAAATATTTGAGTGTGGATGGTATTCCTATCTTTCTAAGTGAGAAGTAAAAATATGGGTCAGAAAAACTTCTCAAGATTTGAGACAAACATTGTAAATGCATTAAGTATTAACGTCAAATCAAAATTTCTATAAATGCACTTCAAAGTTGAGATGATTGTTCAATCATAAGCAATTAAAAGAATGCAAACATGTGCACAGACAGATTAGTACTTCCAGAGGCAATCAGGTTAGTACCTCTGACCAGTCCAAGCAATCTATGGCCTTCACAATTCTGTTACCATCTCTGACTTTCTCATCTGCAGTTTCACGGATTCCTCTCCATAAATCCATGGGATCCCAGCAGGAAGCTGATGTGCTAGAGAAGACATTCCTAACAATAATAGGTTCACCTCTAGCCCAGTGTTTTTGAAAATGCTGACAGCCTTCCAAATTTACATCATCAGATGATGGGCAATACAGGAAGTTGTCATTGCTACTGTTTCTATTTGCTGATTTGCAGACATTATCATTAAGGCCATTGATTTCAGATGGCTTGTCACCTGAGCAAGCAAGGCATGAATGTGAATTTTCCATTTCATTGACCTGGCAGCCACTGACTATTTGTTCAGCAAGCTTTTGCAGTTTCACAAGCCAGTTGAGTTTAAATACTCGTTGCAGCACTAGGGATTCATAACCACAGCCACCACATTCTCTTGGTGGGCACGGAATACTGCCATTGCTACTCAAAATCCAACCAGGGAATAAATGAGAAAACTCGATCCTATGCTTAGAAGAGCTTTCCTGTCCTGTGGTTGTTCCATGTTGTTTGGGAGATTCTGACAGAGTCACTTCCGCTTTCCCTGTGCTCATCAAGTTTTCTTCTACCAATTCCTTTTGATCGCCACCTTGGATCATATTCCTTAGTTCACAGCAGCAGGTGAGGCACAAATCAAAAGCACAATTTGTGCAATGCCGGTGGTAGTCAATAATAGGCATCTTGCAGCAATCACTGTCCAGAAAAGGGGACACGTTAATCTGACAAAAACATAAAAAGTGCATATATATGCCAAACTTTCAAAAAGTGTGGATGCATATGACATTGGATATATGGGGTTTAAGAAATACCAGGATAGCATGTCTTCCACACTTAATCTCACCCGAGGTACATCCAGATTAGCTCCTAGAAGCCAGGAGAATAGTAAGAAGCCATCTAACGAAATTAAATGCTCTAAAAGAACGACTTACCTTTAGCACTCATTTCCACTTCTATTTCCAAGGACTGCTCCTTATGAATCTGCTTAAGGAAAGGAAGAACTAATGAAAGAAGACGATGGAGATACTGCAGCTTATGCTTTGCAGCTATTTCATGTATCTTGACCTGAAACCATAAATCAGTTAAATCGTTAACTTTTAAGTCCTTTAAAAAATAGAGCATCTAATGCACTGCATAGCCGCATTATGTCATCATCAACCAAACAAAAGTATGTCAATCAATAAAGAGAACAGATTCCATCATCAAAACCACCTTTATTAGATTGTCGCCTGATAAGCATAATTTGCAATTGCAATTTCCTCGGCACACCGGACAGGCCTTTTGAATATCCTCTTCAGGAATATCAGGATACCTATAAACGTACAGAAAGTGAATTAAAACAGGTTTTGGGCAACAAATTCCCTGACAAAGTCACATCAAAACAATGTAAAACGCACAAAGCAACACCCACCATTTAGAAATACAACCAGTGCAATAACCTTTCCTTTCACATTTCAAACACCAAATTACCCTTCCTTTGTCATTCCTCCGACACTGATGACATGTCTGCCCACTAGCCTCCCCAGATGACTCTGTGCTCCTTCCAGAATTTTCCTAAAGATCGAAACATATTTTTCCTTTAAAGGACGAAGAACATAGACAAAAAAGTGTCGGCTGAAAAAAACGAAACCACCTACCACAAAAGCCTTTCCCATAAGGCTCTTCTGACTTTTGCTTCTTGAAGAAGAACCTGAAGTGGGTGACTTGTAGACGAACTTAATCCTGTGGTCATCATTCAGAGCCATGTCTTTTGGTGTCTCTTCATTGTATATCTGAACAGTGCGAGCGGCCGAATTTTTTGCATGTACCAAGTCCTGAGCATGCATCAACTGGTTTTTTGAAGACTTATCCTTAGATTTCTTTAACGAACCCATGAGTTCCTGGCCTGCCTTCGTGTTAACAAGCAGCATGTCCATTTCATCCTTCTTACTTTCCAAATAAACATCAGTGTCATCCATGGACTTTCTCTTCGCCTTCTTCAAACTGGCACGCAATGCAGAGTTTGCTGCTCTCTTCTTTGCCTGAATGTAATGCTTCTCGCACACTGTTTTGTCTGGCATAGACAGTGCACTGCACCTCCATTGTTTGCCATCTGACCTTTTGCACCTCAAATCCTCGGGAATGCCAACATTATCGTCAACATTGTTAGATGATGGTCTATGGTGATCCATTATAGAAGATACCAAGTCACAATTACCGCCTCAATAATTCTCCTGTCTCCAAATAAATGTAGATAGATTTATCATATGCACTAAAAGAAGTTTGTATCAGCAACTAGTTCAAAAAAATTTGAGCCATGTGACGTGGCCAACACCCGTTTCACAAAATCAATTGAATCCCAACCAATAGACTTTCAGAAAACTGTGCAAAGCATAGCTGAATGCATGGCATGCCATAAATGTCAAAGACCAAAGGATGGAGCATCCAATTTACATTATCAAGTAAAATCCCAGTGTGTTTACTTAAAAAACGAAAAACGTGAAATTGAACGTAATTAAACATGTGATGTTGCCAACATCTCAAGTTACTCTAATACAGTAACCACCCAAATCAAGTAAAACCCCAATGTATATGCTTAAAACAATGCATTGAAAACAAATCTCGATGTTCCATAAATAACACTAACATCGTGAATACCTAATTCTCGACCTAAAAAGAAAAAGAAAAAATCCAACTTAAATTCAATTCAATGAAGCCCATGGACCTCACATTACATTAACACGTCGAAAATCCAATCTGTCTGACACAATGAACTAAATCCCCAATTCATGTCTGCAGAAACCTCAGCAACAACAACTAAACCTAATTACAATAACCACTCAATACAGAGAGCAAAATCCAAGAAAACCCATCAATTAACAATCCCCATAATTAGGACGTCCCTTTTTTCCTTCGAAAGTAAAAAAAATCTCCACCCAATTTCTCATAAATGCCACCAAGTCAACCCCCCCAAAACCAGTCCCTCTCTTCCCTCGATCACAAACCAAGCAAAGGAGAGGCGTGAGAGACCAAATTCTCGAAAAAACAATTGCGAGAATTTGGATCTCTTCCCCCATGAATCAAAGACCAGTACCTTGGCTTCCATGAAATTTTTCAGGATACCCAAAAGAGTAACCGAAAAAATAGACAAACAAACAGAATAATCGATGGATAAGCATATCAAAAACGAAGAGTACAAACCCTTTTCAGGGAAGGGCGGCGTTCTGAGGATCTCGAAGGGTGGACCAAATCCAAGAGGCACGAAAGGGAGAAAGGAAGAAGGGTCCCCTTTTCCCCCGGGTCTCTTCCTTCGTTATAAATATGGAAAGGAAAGGAGTGTGAAGAAGAAGAAGAAGAAGAAGAAGAAGAGGGAGCGCCGCGGAAGAGAAGACAGGCGCTTCGGCTGCAAGTACAGAAGCGGGCAGGGGCATCTTTTTTCCTCTTTTTTTTTTGGTGGACAAAGAATTTGAGAGAGCCAGGGCGTCCCTCTCCGTCTCTCTGTGGACTGGAACGGTTCCCCTCTGGACTCTCCTTTTTTCATTTTTTTCCGTTCTTTTCCAGTCTCAGACGCAGAGGACCGAGTCCTTTTACAGAGGGACTCAGTTTAATGGACTCAATCCATGGACCAGAAGATCTGATCTAAAATTCAATGGACCTATATTTGAATCTGAAGGTCAATCCTGAATGAATCATAGTTACCAGGAAACTGAAATTCTTGGTTCTAATCTGAGTTGGATTTGATGGATTTGAGTCTGGCCTTGTTTTTAAGGTAATGGGCTTGAAGGGTCTGAATCAGAGTTACCATGAAACCTGCATTCTTTCTCTTTGTTCTCTCTCCATTATTTTCTCCCGTTGTTCTTTTACACTTCTGGAATTTAAAGATAATTTATCTCAAAACATTTGGTCCTTGCTTTTACTTTTTCTTTCCTCGTTGATATTGGCGTCCTTTTGTCAACCGACTGGGATTTAGTAAGTTTAGCTAAAGATTTGACAAATGTTGTCATTTTTTTCTTCTTCTTCTTTTCTTTGTTAGTTTTGTGGTCTGTATAAAATGTGATAAATGTCTCAAATTTTGTTCTTACCGCTATGTGAAAAAGGTTCGGTGGCTTGTGTTAGAGATTCAAATAATGGCTTTCAAAGCCTTTCTTTTTTGTCTCATGTTCCTGTTTTTTCTCCAACTGGTTCAGTTCAAGGTCCCTTTTCTTTTCAAAATGATTAAAAAGTGTTATCCTGATAGTATTGAAAAGTATTAATATTAGAATTAAGGATGACTTCATGGACGTTAAGCAGATCGAATCTTGTCCCCCTGGACCCCTCCAGCCTTTTGTTTCTTCTTCTTTCCCTCTCTCTCTCTCTCTCTCTCTTTTGTTCTCTTGTCCTTAATATTAGAATTAAGGACCACTTGAGGCGTGGCGCAACCGGTTGAATTGGGTGGTATGTTATAGCCACGCCCTCTCTTCAGATCTCGAAGAGTGTTATTTTTATGATATTGAAGAATGTTGAGATTAGGGTTAGAGGCACCATTATGGAGATTAAGTAGGAGTGAACACGAGCCGGGTCGAGCCCGAGTTCAGTCGGCTCGAGCTCGGCTCACCTAATGAAACCTCGAGCTCGATAATAGCTTGATGGAAGCACTCGAGCTCGACTTGACAGTTATGTGTTGAGCTCGAGCTCGACTCGATTAAGACTCGACAAACTCGTTTGAATAAAATTGATATTCATTGTTACGTGTTTAGCTCGAGTTCAACTCAATTAAGGTTCGACAAACTCGTTTGAATAGAACTGATATTCATTGTTACGTGTTGAGCTCAAGCTCGACTCGATTAAGGCTTGACAAACTCGTAAACTTGTTTCAATGTATTGACTTGATTAAGGCACGAACTGGACTCGGCAATTTAGTGTTGAGTTCAAACTCAACTCGATTATTTGAACGAGTCGACTCGTCAACTCAAGTTCAACTCGTCAACTCGAACTCGACTTGTTAAGCAAATGACTCGACTTGAATTCGTTCACGAGCCTAGTTTTTTTAACAAGAGCTAGTTCACCTCTAAAGTTCAGTGAATCCCCCGTCTCTTATGTCTCTCTCGCTCAACAAACAAACATCCGACCATTTGCCTGGAGCACTTATTTTATATCTTTCCTGCTATTTTATTTGACTTGCATTTTTATCGTTTGTCATTTATGACTCGGTTTTCATTTTAGTTTTTAATTTGCATCTTCTGTTATTTATGAACCGGTGCTCATTCTAACCGATTTAATGTGACTGAGACCTGTTTTTGCTGGCCTAGAGTAAAAGAAAATACCCCCAATAAGTGCGAAATTTCGAAAACATACCAATTCAGACAAAATCTTGTTTACTTCAGTCTCCTTTTTCCAATACATGAACCTATACATCCTTTATATGTATAAAAACAAATTTATAATTTGTTATAAAAACCCTGAAAAAACTAAGATCTTGACCCTCATGTTCAGGTCTTGTAAGAAATCATCTTAGCAGTTAGAAGTTGAGAAAAATCAAAGAAAAAAATAGATAATATATTTTAATAATCTAACATTAACTAACAACTTTTTGTTTTGATTTTCTCTCATACTTACATATTAGAAAGCTCAACGGTCTGGCAGTTAAAGGTTCTATATATATATATATATATATATATATATATATATATATTGTCTTTCTCTCATTGTTCTCTTTTGATGGTATTTTTTATTGTTTAAAAATAACTTTCTATATTGCAACTCAATATCTACTATTTGATTTCCTTAGGAATGTCAGCCCAAACGGTTTTCATTGAAGTTTAATATATGAAAGTATAGTAGCTACACAAACACACACACACACACACATATATATATATGTGTGTGTGTGTGTAACTTTTCGTAATTAATTTGATTTTCACATGTAAGACCATGACATATTTCTACTACACATAATTCAGGACTGGAAAGATAACAAGTCATTGGTACTCTAAATCGTAACCTTTGACCGCAAAAATTTGTCATAGGTTCCAATAAATTTATGGTTGTTCGTATTTTTGTGAATGTTTGACTGCCCTTGATTTAATGTGATATAAGGACATGAGGATTTGAGATTCGTAAATATTCTTATAATCTTATATCAAACTTATTGTCAATGTGAAAAGGAAAGTGAACATTTTATGTCGGGACTTAGGCTTGACCTTTGAACATAAAATATATGTACATATTTTGCCACACTAGTAAATGTATCACATCATACTTATGAATATAAAATACGAATTAATCACATGCATCCTTAAGCAGGGGCAGAGCAAGAAATTTTCGCAAGGGCAGGCTAAATGGGGACTGGGTTTTGTGGGTTGGATTTAGGTAGGGCCAAACTGAACTTATATTCAAAAAATATATTGAGACAAAAAAAAAATCAAATTTTACATTTTATATATATATATATATATTTTAATTTGGTTGGGTGAGGCCATGACCTACGCAGCCCCCCCTTCCCTCTGCCCCTGTCCTTAAGGCGAACATGTCTTGTATTAACTCTTGTTCTGCCACCATGGCCTTTGCTCGCTTGTTGGCCTTATTCTCTTGAAAGCTCCTCATGCAATTCATGCATCGTTTGCCTTTTATTCATGACCGCACCCCTGTTGGTTTTGATACCATTGTGTTATACTATGCATGAACAGTTTTATTTCTGGTACATTAGCAAATATATTTTCAAATCCTATCAATCTTGTTCATGTAATATCTTCTTCTAGGGTTGCACAATGGTCCCAGCCAGCACAACTCGAACATGCTCGTTGAAACCCTAGTCGAGCTCGAGTTCACATGTATACTCGAAATGTTAAACTAATAAAGTTTAATCTGAAGAAACTGACTCGTTTAAACTCGACTTGGCTCGACTACATAATGAATGCTGAAATATAATGAAAGTATGATAAAACGAGTAGCAATTAAACAAGTTAAACAAATAAAAAAGTTAAAAGAAACGATACATGGTTAACATAGGCAAGTTAAACAAGTCGAACTCGAGGTCAGGGGCGAAGGGAAGGGGGGCCTGCCTAGGCCATGGCCCCACCCCAGCCAATGTATTTTTTTTTTTTTACATTGAAAACAATAATATTTTTTAATTGCGTAATGTATTTTTTTGTATTAGAATTCAGTTTGGTCCTACCCGGATCCAGAGATCAAACTGTCGGCCCGCCCCTGAAAAAAAATCTTGGCTTCGCCCCTGCTCGAGCTTGACACTTTCTGTAAAGTCAAGCTTGAAACTGTTATGTTGCTATTACACTTTTTCATCGTGTATAAGTTTATGTATCTTGTTCTTGCTATATATCCATTTTGATCGCTTCTAGACCTAACCACATTATTGGTAAGGGAGGTCGTAAGTACTCTAATGCCACTTTTTGTCTATAATATTGTCTGCAAACGATTTTTTCTTAATTGTTGCATTGGGAAACCACACTTGCGCCCAGCCTCAGCATCGGCCCTGCTCGATAAGGAACGGGGCTCTAGCTGGCTCGACACGATTAAATTAAAAAATATATATTTAATATAAAATAATATATATAATTAATTACAATAAAATAATATATATATATATATATATTAATGAAATAAATATTAAAAAAATTTATCGAGCCCACACGAGCTGGCCCGGTGCCCTTTTTTTTTTTTTGGCCCGAGTCAGGCTGGGTACCGCATACTACGGCAACCTGACCTAGTGCCTATGCTTACCAAGATGTACCCGACATTTGTAGCTAACTTTCGCCTAGCTAACTACAAATTACTCATAGCTATAAAGCAACAATATCTTAAGCATGGCCAGAGCTACAAAATTTTCATTATAGAAGTCAAGTTATATTTTCAAAATGTTAACAAGAGCCAAAATACAACTTTTCAAGTTTTATGTATAAATTAAACTATTTTTTTAATTTATAAGTATTTTTTTTTTAATCGAAAGGGAGCCCATAGGTCCTGTAGGCCCTCCACCTCTGCCTCTGATCTTAAGTAAAGTTCTCAAACTTAACTATAGGTAGGCTTCTACTCACAACGTTTGGATCTCACTCTAGAATGCTTGTGCACATGTGCGCACGATGCAATATCTTGAAAGCAAGGTGGAATGAGGATTTCATTCTTTTAAGATTTTTTATTTTTGAAATATCATGCGACTCACTAGTCACTAATAAATTTTTTTATTTTTTTTCACATGTACCAATCCATATTTTTCAAAAAAATTACAGGGGCCAAAGTATTTTTTTTTTTTTGAAAAATTTAACTTGTAAAGTTTAATTAAGGAAATTTGAAGCATGGAAATGAAAGAAACATTGGGTTGCGGGTAATCGCTTGCTTAAGATATTAGTACTACAAAATAATTACTTGTTGATAAGAAGTTTAATCAATGAAGTACTTTTTTTTTCCTTTTGAAAAAGAAAAAATTAAAGGATGTTTATGATTGTGGGGTTAGCCAAAAACATGGAAACCAAGGGGGAGCACGAGGCTTGCTTTCGATTTACCGCTACCGGTTTTAAGATATGTGCGGCAGTTTAAACAGGAGGCCAAGGAGGATCCCGATAACCGCCGGGAGGGTTCTTTGTTCCGACCGCTAGCGGTAAGGTTGTTTGACCCATCTCGCCGATTTCTTGCTCCTGCAACTCTCTCTCTCTCTCTCTCTCTCTCTCTAGGAGATATGGATTCCTCTTCCTCTCTCCTTTTCCTGTGCTCCCCGTTGCATTGCTTCTGCGTCTTCGTTATCTCATTCATGGCTTCCGTATCTCTTGCATTTCCTTTTTTTCCCTTATCGTCGAAACCCTAATAATCGACATCTTTCCCATTATCACCGCGTCTTGTGTCCCAGTCGCAGTCATGGAGAAGGACATGGCCGCGGAGCTCGCGGAATTAGACATGGGGACGACGCCGGAGTCGTTCCAGAGGTTGCTGGAATCGCAGAGGGAGCTCTTCCATGGCCAGATTGAGCAGCTTCAGAAGATCGTCGTCATGCAGTGCAAGCTCACCGGCGTCAATCCGTTGTCTCAGGAGATGGTAGGGTTTTTGGGTTCGTTAATGCCTTGTAATATTTGTTTTCCGTTATCCGCCTTTTTGTGAAGGTATTTGGTAAAGTTTCTCGATTGCATTTGCATGGTTCTTGCTTACTTATTGGACGGGAATTAGGGTTTCTTTTATAAGTAGAAATTTTACCTGAATACATCTGCTGGGGACGTGTTCGACTCCGCCCTAATCGTGTTATGTTGGAGCTTCGTCCGAAGTAGCGCGGCATGCATTGTGAGAGATGGGGAGTTCGTAGCTGTGGGAGTTGGGTGTTCGTTTTGGGATTTATTGCGCTTCGGTTGTTTGTTGCAGCTTGCATAAAAAAGTTTCAACCTCACCTGAGAAAGGCTTGAGAATGTGAGATTTTGCATTTATATGGATGCTAATTAAAGCCCCTTTTGCTTTGATGTTCTTGATGTATCAAGCTGTCGCATTTTGAGCTTAATGTTAGTTGTAATGGGCGAATAATGCCTCAGAAGGCGTTAATCTTTCTGTGACAATCTCCTTGATTGGTTGTTGCATTAATTCCTTAATTGAAACTTTTCATTTTCCTTTTCTTTCGGGTTTTGATTTGTGATTGTGGATTTTCTGTTCTACTTAATCGAAATGCATGTCCTTGTTTAATATTCTATTCGAAAGCACCAATGTACATCATTGTTATACACAACACTACATGGTATTGGAACTGACATTTTTGTATGACCTCTTTTTGCAGGCAGCTGGTGCACTGTATATTAAAATAGGTGAGCACAATTGAATTCCCAATTTTTAGTCTGGCATATGCATCCAAACCTGTGCATGTATATTGCTGTGAACCCTTATGGGAGCTACGTTGGGTTCCATATTTCCATTTCATGCTTGGATTTGTTGGAAGATTTCCGAACCGTAGCTGAAATGATTTCCTCTTCCAAATTTTCAGGGAGAGGGCAAAAGGGATTTTAGTGAGTTTTTAACATAAAGCTTCAATGATTAAAAATGTCAGCTTGGGTCGAGCAATCCTCTCCCTGCTGCTACTGTTCCGAAACTTCTCCTGACCTCCCCACTTGAGACAGGATCTGTTGATACTGAAAATCGCCCTATATGCAGAATTTAGGAAGTGAAGTATAATTCTTTTGCCATGAGTAAAAGGAATCAATCTTCTCACAAATGGGAGATCCCTTTTTACATAATTTCTTTGTGGACAAACACCATTTCTGCTGCTTTCTACTTGGACATTTATGTTTATATTGCACAACTTAAGGAAATCCTCTCAGAGGCGATCCACAGGTTTCATGAATTGCTTGTCACATGTAACAATGATGACTTAAGGGCCTCATTGTGGAGTGATCGTACAGTGTTTGGATTGCAGAGTGACATAGAAGGGTTTGAGTGCTGGGCAGTCATTTATGGTAGACGACAGAAGGGTAGGACCATGCACGGTCCGTCATTCCCATCATCCTGGAATATGGAACACTATGTGTGTGGCCCTTATGTGCCATTATGTCTTTTTTTCTTTGCATGTACTTGATCCATTATTCTTTGAGGTTTAAAAATAGGAACTTTAGTTGCTTATCCGGTTATAAGGTCACTAAATATTGATTCATCTGTTTTACTTTTCTTGGCAGGAAAAAGACCAAGAGACTTGGTAAATCCTAAAGCAATAAAGTATATGCAGTCAGTCTTCTCTATAAAAGATAACATTACAAAGAAGGAGATGCGTGAAATTGTGGCTCTTTATGGTATAACTGTTACTCAAGTAGGTGTTCTCCCTCTTATTCCTAATTGAGTTGGTTTCCTCTTTACAGTATAGTGTTTCTTTCTGCTATTGTACAGACTTGGAATATGCTGGCCTGGAGATTACAAAATTCAAGTTCAACTATAAAATATACCATTTCTATATTGATCATATTATTGCAATGATATTTATTTGAGTGCAGTTTTTCATGTGTTTGCAGTTACTGTTCCATGCTCAATTATAAAATATCGGCCTTCTCATTGGGATACCAAGTGGGGTTGGACATTTGAATGACCTGAAACTGGTTAATTGCTCTGGTTAGAAAAATGGAATCATGCAAAGAAATCAGGCAGATTCATTTCTGATTTATGCCGTTTTAAATGTGGATGTGAATTGATTTTGCATATAGGTTGGATTCTTATATGTTTTAGAATTTCAATGCACATCTACATTCTGAGACCATGGGCACGGGCATTCAGCAACTCTTCTGTTGTTTAGTGCCCCAGGAAAACCATCCCACTTTTCATGTGCCTCATGTGGTGATATTTGTTTTACATAACATTTTTTTTTTTTTTTTTTGTGGATTCCACCCAACCAACTGATAAAGATGAGTTTCATGCTGGACTTTGTTACTTTTTTCCAATTATGTTTGGATTATTTCTGTCAGTATGTTGTTGAAGTCGGAACCCTACTTTGAAGCCCCATTAAGCCATGCATAGTCACTTGCATGTGGTAATTCCCACATGCTACACTTTTGCGATTGCCTTCCAGCCCTTTATCTTCTGAATCTTGTATGAGAATTATTTTTTCATGTTCAGAGAAAATGTAGTAAGTTCTGAACTTCCTGACTTTGCAGGTGAAACAGTTCTTTGCTGGTCAGCGGTCTAAAGTTAGAAAGCTTGTGAAGGCATCACATGAAGAGGCAGTTAAGCTTAATACATCTACGTCAGCTCATGATACACAGCCAGTTGCTGCAGAACATGACCTTTCCAGCAGTGCTCAAGTTCCTGAGACATCTTCAGAGCTAAAAACTGTTGAAACCAGCTCTTCTTGTTTGCTACAAGAGGAAACAATGCCTGGATCCGAACCTTCCGATAAAAATTTCATTGAGAATGTCTTTTCTTTGATGAGAAAAGAAGATACATTTTCTGGTCAGGTGAAGCTGATGGAGTGGATTCTTCAAATACAGAATTCAGCAGTACTGCAGTGGTATTGGTGCCATTTATTCTTCACTTAGGCTTTCCATGGTGTACTATATTCTGTCATGTCGATGATTCTGTGCCAATTGGCAGGTTTCTGACGAAAGGGGGTATGGTGATATTAGAGGAATGGTTGAGTCTGGCAGCAACTGAAGAGCAAACAACCGCCCTTGTTGTCATATTGAAGGTTACCTGCATTTGCTACATTTATTTGTTAGATTTATTAAGGCTATCAAATCTCTTTATTACAACTTGTAATGGTTATACAGGTCCTCTGTCATCTACCTCTGCACAAAGTTCTTCCAGTACAAATGTCGACCATATTGCAGATTGTTAACAGGCTTAGGTTTTATCGAACATCAGGTATTGTTTGATGATACTTAATATTGAATAACTGTCAGTAATATTCACATTGGCATTGATTACAATGCTGTGCAGTGAAAGTTTCTATATTTTGTGCTTCTACCAGTCGCCACTCATTCAAAAAATTCCTTTTCCTTAGCCTCAAGCTGCAACCACAACCACAGTTTTGATGTCCACTGGATAATATTCCTCTTATAGTTTTCTGGGAATTAAAAAATAGAGCTAACTGTTGAATGGCAGTCTGCTGGTATGCTACTCATTTGGAGTGAAATGTGTGACTACTTTTTCTTAAACCGTTCTATCTTTGCCAAGTCAAGGATGCAAAAGTATTGTGTTTGACCCTCGGAACAAAAAACTTTGGAAGATTGTTTGGCTGAAGGGAAAACATTCTTTGTGATGCATGGGTTTAACTTTAACTTCAACTACATTCTATTAGACGTTTTTAGTTTGGTTCGAGCCTGGTTCTGCTCTGTATTATTGTTTGCCTGGTTTACCAAATGGTGGTTTATGTGGCTCGTGACTTATTCTCTTAACTGGTCAGGTCAGGTGACTTTTAGGTTGTTCAAGAACCCAACAGACCAAGCCCTTCTCTGGTCTAAGGCAATCTGGATGGTTGGTGCTGCACTAACTTGATTGCCTGATCCTCAGGAACTTTTGTCACAGATGTTTTTCCAATCCATCTACTTTCCATGGACATATGATGTCCAGTATTACCCCCCATTAAGCAGCTATTCCCTTCTTTTTTTTGCTTCTTTGTTTGTCATGTTGAGCGATGCTGCTGCCCAGCTTGCAGCTCGGTTACATTCTGTTGATATTCAAGAATTTGGTTTCTTTTTATTCTTTGACTTTTAATATTATTTTTTTACTTTCAAATCACTGTCATGTTAGCATCTTCTGGTTATGTCTGTCAAGATGCCATTTCATGCTAAGACTGCCAATTTGGTGTTCCTTGGTTGGGGGGTTGGGAGGGAGATTTGGGGGTGGGGGGGGGGGGGGTTCCAGTTCATACCTAAAAATTATTATGATCCATGTATCTAAATTTATTTGCTATCTAAAAATTTAAAACTGGTTTTAATATTGTTCCTGTCAAAAGTCTGTTACTCCTTGGTTTTGGATAACTTGTTTCCAGTTGATCTAAGTGGAGCAATTTAGTCTAAACACTTATTATTGGTTGGTGCATGTATTTGAAGAAAAATTAGTGGGCCTAATTTGTATATCCTGAAGTTACTCAAGCCGTTCATCCAACAGAATTATAATTCTTAGCAAGGAGAATTGGGGCCCTTCAAGAGCCCCAATTCGTAATGCAGTAAGGGGAGCGATTCCTGTCCAGTAATAACAATTCCATTTATGATGATATAGAATTTTGTTTCCTTCGAGAATCCCAATCCTCAATGAATTAAAGTGGTGATGCCTCATTGCCATACGTACTATTTAATTGATCAACAAACCAACCACCTCACCGTCTCTCTCTCTCTCTCTCTCTCTCTCTTGACATAATCTGATAAAAAAGGGAAAAGGTCAGTGCCAATTGAAAAACAGAAGAGAAACTGGACTTGGATCAGCTTTAGAGTTTAGTTGACATTTCTCTAGTTGAATGCTATTGTAAAAGTAATTATTGTTTGCTGGTTCATTCTGGTGCTTGGCATGAACAGCACCAAGGAAATGATCTCTAAGCAATACTTTACCTGGAGCTTGTTATACTTCCAGTCGACGACATCAAACTGCTACTCTTGGACATGACAAGTTCTATATTTAAACTGCTAAGTACTCGCATAAGTTTTGTCACTCGATCTTATCTGAAAGGAAATGATTTTCTCATGCCTGTTTCTTAAATATGATGGTGCATTGCTGAATATAAAATTCCCTGAAAAGAATTTTATCCACAATTTAGACCGGATGCATCACTGGATCTATAATTCCAAGAAGCTGATTATGGATGAAAACACTTGCAATTGTCGTTTGTTAAAATAGAAAAAAAGCGAACAAGAAATGTCGCTTGCCTCCCTCTCTCTCTCTCTCTCCCTCTCTCCACCCCCCCAAACTGTGCATGGGATCACAGAAGGTTTAAAACTTGAAAGTAGCAGTAAAAGCAAGTACGGCATATTTTGTTGTTCCTTATGGATTTAATATTGACGACATGGACTAGAGACAAAGGCCCTATTGGACATCGCTGATGTTATTATCTCAATTTGTCGCACCTTACCACCATCGTTAGAGTGTGCTGTGGGAATACTTTTCATGTTTAGCACAAGTTATGTTGGGATACATAGAGTTTTCAAGCATTTCTTACTAAAGCGTTAACTTCTCAAAATCTGAGTTCCTTTCTATTTAATTTTTGACAAGGACTTCTTGACCATTTGAAACTCATTTAATTTGAAGATCAGACATATCAAACAGGGCAAGGATTCTTTTATCAAGATGGAGCAAATTATTTGTGAGGAGCCAAGCCTGTATGAGACCTGCCTCTGGCTCATCTGACGTTCAGAAAGAGAGATTAAGAATGCAGAGGTCTTACCTTCGTAATCTCCCATCTAAGCCTTTCATTCCCATCCATATTTCTAAATTCTAACTACACTTAGTATTTTCCATGCAGGATAAGTGAGCTCCTCAAAGATGAATCGTGGCAATCAAAGATTGATATTTCTGTATGTGTCGCTGAGGCCTTAAGTTAAATCAACTTTGTGGAACAACTAATTTTATAATCAATTGACAGTTGTATTTCGTTTGGTTTGCAGGACGACATTCTTGCTTTGACATCAGAATTTACAGGGTACTAGCCAAATTTCTTCTCGAGAGAGAGTGGGAGTGAATATGTATGTGAGTGGAAGTTAAAGCCTTTTCTTTCTCTTGTTTTCAATCAGGAAATCGGAGCCTGCACACTTTGTAAAGCTGCTTACAGAGTCCGGTGATGATTCTAGTAGGAAACCTACTCGGAGTATATCTTCACGTATCCTACTCTTTCAGCATATCTTTTATAGATTCGAGAGGAGTGAGTCTTCAAATGTGCATGCCAGCGAAAATTATGTATCTGGATCTTGAAGCCAAAGGAAGGGTTCGATCATAGGTAGAGGAGGTCTTGAAGGATCCTGGTGTCTGGATCATTTTGGTATTAGTCCGTTTTGGTTCCTCTATGAACCAAGTGCCAACTACAAGATACTGTTCAGTAAGTATGCTGGCATTGTTTGACAGGAAACTGGAACTGGACTTGCCATTGCCCCTAAAATATTTAGGAATTGCTGCCCGATATATGGGCTGCCCAGATAGTTATCTGGCCTTTCTGGCTGAACACCTGTTGTTTTTGGAAAGAATTTTCCAAAATCCGTTGCATAGGCCAGACAAGACGAACCTAAACTATTGGTTTTTAATGTTTTTTGGGCCCCCTCTAAGATTTACATACTGGAATTGGCATATTTCAGAAATTACATCAAGGATGTGTAATCTAGCCGTCCAGATGTGGACTTATGATTAATTTAAAGCACATCAGGTCAATCGCTTTTCACGTTTGTGCTATAAAAAATCAACCTCATAACAACAAAAGCTTGTTAACCAGTTTTCAGGTTTACGTGTGTTCTTTAAGTCATTAAAAATTCAATGTCTTCTAATAGTACCAAAAATTTTGATGGTCAAAATCAAGTTTGTTTTTGTAAATCAGCTTAACTAGAACATTTTTTTTCATAATTAGTAACTGCACATTAATTTACATATTAAGTTGAAAACGTCTTTAAACAGAAGCGTTTGTGTTTGACCTTGTAAGTTGGCTCTATCCTGATAATTTGATTATTTAGTTTATCTCTTTTCAAGTTGGAGGGAGCCTCACTGAGTCACTGGTAAGCAGTCAGTGGAGAGATAGATTCTATGGTCTGAAGTTCCCAACAATATGGTGTAGGATTTGGTATATACACACACATACACATATGAGGAATTATTGTACACGGCTCTAGTATGCTGTACAATGGCTGATTATCTAAGTTGCGTGTTTTCTTCTGTTGCAAAATTGACTATTGTAATGTGACTTGTATGTTCTAATCCTTGGAAACATGAGCTCTAAGTTTGAATCCTTGGGAGTTGAAAACCAAATTCATTTTTAGTGGATACATCTGAATTCGGTTATTGCAAGAAGCACAATCAAAGTTAAGAAACTCAGCTAGATGCGTTGCTTCCGAGTGTAGTAACATATGTATAAGTAAATGTGTTTGCATAAATCCTATTTTTACCAGATATGTAGAAAAAGAGAGCAGGTAATTAACGCTTTGACTGACTTCTACATTAATGTCGAGTTCATTCTCCATCATAGGTAAAGTGGTCTCTTGGTTGCATTATTACTTCCCTTTGTGGTCCAAGTTAATAGGCAGGTTAACAAGATTGAAGCCATATGCAACCATAACTCAGTTGCAGTTGTACATATTTAGGTGGCAAAGAAATAAACTTCTGAAAGCAGTGGTTCAATTCGTTTAAAAACGAAAGAAAATTCCTTTCATGTGATGGCAGTCATCAGTTTTTCTTGTTTGATAGCTCAGAAGCACATGAACTTCTTAAGGCACTTGTGCCTTGGGGAATCTTCGTTGACATATTGGTTTATCTTGGCTGCATATGTCGTTCCTTAACCAGTTTCAGAAAGAAGAGAAAAAAGAAAAGTTTTGCTGGTGGAGCAGCCTGGTCGGTCTAATGCTGGGAGGAATTCACAGGTCACAAGGGTGGTGCAGGCAAGGCCCATATCTGCCGACGATATTCAGAAAGCAAAGCTGCGAGCAAGTTTCCTGCAGAGCAAGCACAATAAGGATGGTGGCCCCAATGGAACCAAGCTGCCCCTCAAGGATATTCTTCCTTGTCGAACCAGCAAGTTGGCACAGAAATTAGATGAAGCAGTTCGATCTGGGGAGGATAAGGACCCTGCTAAAGTCACTGCTGCAACCTCAGTTTCTTCAACAGGAGCCCCTTTGATCCAAGGTCAGGCTGTTGGAGAAGAATCAAGTGCTACTGGTGGCAGCATCTTTTCCGTACAGACGCTGGAATCAACTAAAGTTCCATGGCGGAGACCTCCAGGTAATGTCTTGTCCTATTGTTTGTTTTTTTTTTCTTTTTCCATTTTCCAGGTGCAGTGATGTGCGGAGAAGAAATTAATTCTTGTTATTTTGGAAAGTAGCAACAGCCTACAGAACGGTCAAACTAAAGCCAAGTTCGTCAGCAAGCCCAACTTTCCAAAATTACAGCAAAACTAATGATGATGCCATCATCACCTTCTGCAGTTGCCTCTGTTTAAATCTCATGCACTTCAGATCTGCTTCCTCTCTCTGCAACATTCTCTATTTTCATTGAAAAATATAAAACTAGGCCCATGAAAAGAAAAAAATTGAAACCAGATTCTGCATTTTTCTTGGGAATCTTCCTTTGCTAGCTTGAGAATACTGAACCTAACATCCTTGATCTCTTATTAACTTCCCGCCCGATGCCCCTGAAATTTACCTTACTGAGAATTATCGGTACCAAGGTCACTGTAAGGGAAATGTAAAAGATGAAAGGAAACCATGTATGTGCAGTGCAAACTGTTAAAACTGATCTTCGGAACGTACGATACATGATCTCAGTAACATGAAGTGCTCTAATTCACAAGTCAAGAAATGAATGGACGTCATCTTATTCCAGTTCCATGGGTTCACTCCTCTGGACAGCAGCAGCAGAGGGTCTGGATCTAACAAAAAGGTCTCTGATAAGTGTCCTTGTTTACACAAACTAGTGAATGGGTTTTCTAATATGCTGTCACAGGATCTTGACTATTCATCTGATACCATCTTAACGTACAAATGGAATAAAATGACTATGACAGAGAAACTTAATATGATAAGAAGAACAAAGCAATACTGTATATATGAAGGTGCATTCGCCGGTTCCCACTACCACAACTTCTTTTTTGGTTACTGGAGCAGCTAAAAGATCAAAGGCAAAAATACATGCCAATCATCTTTCTAAGACTTGAATTTGTATACTTTGCAGAAATACGGATAAACTGCTTGTGGAGAGTTGGAGCAGGAGAAAAGAGCAAGGAGGTTGAGGTCCAGACTCAGCGTCTCAAAAGAGAGAGGGAGGCAGTCTACCGGAAACTCCAAGACATTCCTCCCAACCCCAGGGAACCATGGGATGCAGAGATGGACTATGACGATAGCTTGACGCCGGAAGTCCCGGCTGAACAACTGCCATCCGATCAGGAGTCGCTTGTCGACACCAGGCTTCCATCTCCTTCTGAAGTGAAGAACGTTGTTGCTACAGCTGCTGAACCTGTTCCCTCAGTTAACGCAGCTGCTCCTGTTTCTAATGTTGGTGCTGAACCGGACCTTGAATTACTTGCCGTCCTCCTCAAGAATCCAGATCTCGTCTTTGCTCTGACTTCTGGCCAGGGCAAGAACATGAGTAAGGAAGAGACAGTTGCATTGCTTGACCTGCTTAAGACCAAAAATTCTGGCCACGCTGGTATTCCGAACGGATTGACTGGAAGCAGCTCTGCGCAGCCCGGAAACAAGCCGGAGATTCCTTCCCTTTCACCCAATGTCGTCGCTCCTTCTGTCCCGTTAATGGTGAGTATGGTGAAGTTGGTTCTGCTCCAGTTACACTTTATAGGTGATTTTGCACTCTGAAAATGTTCTGCGGTGTGCAGACGAACAGTTGGAGATCAGAAGCCGCGGTGCAAGACGGTGTTGTGAAGCCTTCGCAATTGGAAATAACTGGTCTGCAACGCCAGGTGGGTGTGATGGGGCAGACTCCATTAACCAACTCAACACTGCCGCAGCAAATTCTGCCTACCGGAAACATTCCAGGGAAACTCCCATCTGCAGACTTACTGCCATCACCAACTAAGCAAATTCGAGCGCCTACAAATCCGAGGTTGCAACTGCACGACAGTAACTTGCTGGTTCTTCAGGCCTCCGACGTTGCCTCGCCAGTGACATCTTCTTCTGCATCGAGCATGCCATCTAAGCATTTCAGCGCAGACAGGCTCAATCACAATTTAAATGCTGCAGTTCTTTCTGCCTCTTCCAATTCAGGGAAGGATTCTTCAGCTGCTCAGCTACTACCCCCTTTATTGCCGACACCAGCACGGCCGCTGCCAGCATTGATGTCCGAGCGCTTGCTGCCGCCGGTGGCAGGTTGGAGACCGGGAACCGGCAACTCGGTTGTACCTGCCGTGAATCACTACAAGAGTGGTTCTAAGCAGGCCGGGCCCATCGACGCTGGAAATAGGCTGGCTGACAAAGCAGCTGGGATGGCTGGTGCCATGTGGGATCAAGACGTCCCGGCAAGCCGGAACAACTACAACACGCTACCACCAGTGCAGCATCAACCAGTGTGGCCAGAACCAAGTCAAATTTTCCGGCCTGGTGATGAGGCGGACGAGTACCCCGGCGGGCCTGAGTTTGAAACTTGGAGCCCTGATAGGAGCCTGTCTCCACCTATGGCGATTGACCCACATCATGGCCGCGGCCAGTGGCCAGCACCACCAAATGGGTCAAGCCGAGACCGGCGGCACGGCTGGCGTCGCCGGAATGGCAGTAGGCCTTGGCACAACCATAGGCATGGTAACAAGAGGGATCGAAGGCGCTAGCACAGGGTTGCGTGGAGGCTCACGAGAACAATATTGAATTTGATTTTCCGGTGATCTCGATTCTCTCTGGGTGGAGGATTTCGGGTGGTTGTTGTATAGTTAGCTGGTGGTTGTAGGTGAGAGCCGCTAAGGTTTATGATTCTTCGTTCATTGGTCCTCTAATCTTTATCTCGGGATAAGGATGGAAATGACCAACGCCCTGGTTTTTGAATTCAACTTTCACAAGTTTGCTTTGGGTTGGGAAGAAGGGCAGGAAAATGATTGTCGAGGAAGCTATTAAAGGGAAAGTTGAGGTGAAAATCGTCCTCTTTATCAGGATGTTGACGTTGGAGTCGGTCTACAAATGGGTGCAAATGGATTGGATCTTGTACATCAAAAGACATTGGATGTTTTGTTGGATCCAGATTGGACTCGGTGCTCTAAGATTTGAGAAATTTTGAAGTTGAAGACTTACGGATTTTGAACATGAACTGGATCGTTTGCGACCCTAAATATCAGCTGAAACTAAATCTGGATTTAAGCTAGTTTTCGTGCTCGCTTACCTCCGGTTTTATTTGGATATTCGGGCTGGCAAACTTTAATGCAAATGTGACACCTGGATCTATTTTTTTCTGCAACCAAGTTCTGGATACCTAACCTGGCTCCGAATCGTTTATGATACTGATCCAAATCTTAGAATTGGAGGGAAGAGGGTTTGTAAGCTATTCAATGTTAAAGTGGGTGGGCAATTGTGCATTTGATCATGGATTTTGGCAACGTTTGACAACACTAGCAAGTGTCTGTTGGAGCATGAGTAATCCAATGATGAAAATAAAACAAATCTGGTCCTAAACCGGCTCTAAAAATACGATTAACCCTTTGGGCGGGTTTGATTTCCAGATAACTTTTCCTTAAAAATATCAAGAGTTTACACTGGATAAAAGTCATAGTCAAACACTGTTAGAAAAATCCTGGATACCCTCTTGAGGTTTTAACACCTGCATCATATAGACTTTGAATTTTCTGTTGGATCTTTAGGATCGGCATTAAGACATGGCAGCAATAACAGTTGGTCAATGCTCTATGAACCTGCCCCAATGGTATATTTTAGAACACTGCATTACAATCCTCTACGAATCTGCTCAATTTTTTAGGTAGATTTATAGCAAACTGTTCTCATTGCCAAACAGCCCTTAAAAATTTTAAGCAAAAAAATATGGATGTTAAGAGCACTCTCTTAATAAAATTTTCCTCAAACGAGAGAGTAACGTGTTTGAGAGACCAAGTAGCTTCCAATCCTGTCTAAGGAAAAAGAATACCAATTCCAACTTATTCTAGGAAAAAAAAAAAGCAATAACATGGCATATCGTGTCCAAAGAAACTTCATAAAGAATACCAATTTCAACTTATTCTAGAAAAAGGAAAAGAACTTTAATTTACATGGGCAGATGTGAGATAAGTTTTTTCTTGGATATATCTACATATCAAGAAGCCTGAAAGAATTTGCTATCCTATAGAACGTATCCTTCACAGACTGCCATTCTGATTCTGGTGTCTGGGCATTCAAAGTGAACAATCTGCCATTATGCGCAGTACAGACAGCAACATTGTGCCTGCGAAATGAGGGGCTTTCCACCTCAAATTCTAAGTTGTAGTACATGATATTTGACTGATAATCAGGTATTGCCTTTGAGTCTATTAGTGTGGCTTCAATCCCTGGCCTCCCAGAACCAGAGATCTTCTTTATCAGTGTCTCCCCAACTCCCTTTGCACCTCCAAAAGCTTCAATTCTGTGAAAGATCGATGTCATAAGAATCAAAATATCAACTGAACAGTGTATTATAATACGTCGGTCACGATTCTCATCCTCGAGAAGCCTTCTGAAATTTTCTGATGTTTGAAAATTTTACATTTTCTCAAGAAAATTTGCAGTAAATGTATGTATCACCTGTAAAATACACAAAAGTAAGAGAAGAAAATGCATACTCGAATCAATGTGGCAGAAGGCCAGACGGGATTATCAGAGAAGTTCAAGTCATTCAGCAGGGAGACTATCTTAACATGAAACACCATGCACACGTGCTATGCTTTTCATTTTATCATCAAACAGTGAAAGCGAGTTATTCTACCGTTGCACGTAACTGTGTGCATCTATGGTGATGTTTCACTCTTTCAGTTAGCAGTCACTCACCCAAGTGCCTGATTAACAGTCCCTTAGCTTAGATTGTCATCTATTTCAGTTACTTATATTGTCCAACTTTAAGTCGTTTGTCATTGTACTCTCATCAATTCGGTAAGTGACCAACAAACACGAACAATGTAGTAAAATAGTGATTTTAGTTGAGAGGATGCAGCCAGAAGATCAAAACTTTTCTTGGTACAAATATTTATAGCCAAAACAGGGAAGAAACTAATAAATTACTTACGCAAAGTCCAGGGGAACCGGGGTGACGATGACGCTAACGTTAAGTTCGCCGGTGGAACCCGGCGGGCCAAATGCTGCCACGGGCTCTATGGAAGATTTCCGCCTGGGGCTGCTGTTGAGTGGCGGTGGATCCAAAGACCTCTCCAACTCTGCTCTTCCTGCAGCTCGATACAACAGCCTTTGATCTCCCACCCAAGTTGCTGGATAGATGAACTCTGTTTGAAAAAAAAGAACAGCAACAATTTTCAGAAGGCTTGAGTTCAGGAATTCAATGTGATCAATATGGTATTCCTATCGGCTGTATGCATGTGCATGTTAAAACCATGTTAAAATCTTGGCTTCAGTTCTTTTAGAAAGGGAAACTTAGAACTAAAATTGTTGCAAAACCAGAATGATATAAAATGATTCGAACACTTTTAACACAAGCAAATTGTTATGCATAACTTGTATTAACCTCTTTAACGATATAGAATTATTATCGTTAGTTCGTGTTTAACTATATCCAACCTATTGGTTTTTATTGATATCTTAGGTGAATCATTTTATCATTAATGCTACGAAGTTAAACAAAAAACTTAGATTTATTTGCAAAATTAGATATCATTCTCATGTTTCTCGTTTGAAGGCGAAATAATAACTTCCACTAACTTAACAGTCCGCTGGATGAAATGAACTCATAAACATTTTTTGTTCTAGTATATTTTTTATTTTATTTGTTCTTCATCTTATTGATAAAAATATACACCATAGCTCTTAATGTAAAGTACGTTTTATTTAGATAAAATGTAGAAACTGGATGAAATGTTCAATTGAGAGAGACAGAGAAAGAGACCCATGAGAACAAATATAGCAAATTAAAAAAATTTCGTGCTTTGGAATTGTTTTAAACATTTAGTACTAGCAGCTCATGTAAACATAAAAAACCTCCTGGCGACAAATCAAGTTTCCCTTCAAACTTACTAAACTAAGCGTATGGTTTATTTTCAATAAATTATGCAGACAGAGAGACTCACCGAAACCCAAGGAGGGATCCCAGCAACGACTGTAACCTTCGATTGGGTACAGGACGTCGAGCCGCAGAGTCCGTCCGGCTTTCGGCGCCAGCCCCAGGACGGTGCTCGTCACTCCGGCGAAGTTCGCCCCGACGGCCACCACCGAGGCCGATGCAATGCCCACGAGAAGCCTCCTACGGAACACTAGTGCGAGCGATGAGAACTCCTCCGCCGGGCTCCTCTGCAGCCTGCCCGGAGAGTCTGGCGAGGCTCCGGAGGGTTCCCTGTCGCCGGAGAGTTGGCAAACGGGAAGGAATCGCCGGAGTCTGAGTGGTTCCGGCGATGGGGCGAGCGAAGTTCCGGCGATCGAGCACAGACGGACGGCCATGCTTTCCCTCGAGCGAATGGCCTTCCGCTTGTTATCCGGTCCGATGAGTTCGTTTACGGGCGATCGCCGGTCACATGGTTCAGAATCCGCAGGGCTTAAATGGGTCAGATCCAACGGAAAACATATCCATTGTCGATTAACTCATGTTAGATCCATCTCTAATTGTGATTTGGCAGATGCTGAGATCTTCTCTCAATCTGGACCGTACATTTTAAATGGATATAATTTAATCCGAAATAGATCCAGATCTGACCCGTTTTAGAGGTTCCTCTTCCTCCATCTTCATCTCAACGGCTCCGTTAAACCCCAGCTCGGCTCCCGCCTCTTCAATGATGTCCAGGCTTTTCTTCTTCTTCCGAAACCCTAATTCCCGCCATTTCTGTTCTTCCTCTTCTTTTCCTTCTTCATGGTTTTCTCTTCCCGGGAAGCCTCTCATGAAGTGGCCGTCCGATACCCCACCTCCAAAACCTCCCCGGGACCCTCCTCCGATCAAGCACGACGGAGACGAAGAGGTAGACTTCGATCTTCAGAGGGATTCCGCTGTCATCGAGCCGCTTCTGCGCGGCTACGCTGGTGATGATTCCGGTCTCCGATCGGCTCTAGATCGGTCCCTAATTCGACCCCGTCCCGCCTTAATCCGGCAGCTGATGAGCTCCTGTGAGTATTCGTTCAAACCCCTTCATACGCTTTTCCTTTGGGCGGAGACTCGCCCTGGTTACCGTCACACTGCGGCGGTGTTTAACACCATGATCGAGCTGCTGGCGAAGTCGAGGGAATTCGATTCCGCCTGGTTGCTGATCGATCGGTACTCGCAGGCCGACGATGAGCTGGTCTCGCACGGGACGTTCACGATCTTGATCAGACGGTACGCTAGGGCGAGAATGCCCCAGGCCGCGATCCGGACATTCCATCTCATGGAACGGTTTGGTATTCCCTCGCCGAACTTCGACATTCTCCTGGACGCCCTCTGTAAAGAGGGCTTGATCCGCTCGGCGGAGGCAGTCTTCCGGCAACGGCAGAATCCACCTCCGTCGACCACTTCCTATAACATCCTGCTAAATGGATGGTTCCGTTGCCGGAAACTCCGCCACGCCGAGAAACTGTTTGCGGAGATGCGGGCGAAGGGCGTAAATCCAACGATTGTTACTTATGGAACTTTGATCGAAGGATACTGCCGGATGCGTCGAGTTGAGAGAGCAATGGAATTAATTGAAGAGATGAAGAAGGTGGATGGGATTGAACCCAATATCATTACATACAATCCGATAGTTGATGCTTTAGGTGAATCACAAAGATCAAAGGAAGCATTGACGATGGTGGAGAAGATTACTTCTTACGGGTTGGAACCCACAATTTCTACGTACAATTCGCTTGTGAAGGGATTCTGTAAGGAAGGAAACTTGCTTGGAGCTAGCAGAGCCCTCAAGTCGATGATAGGAAAAGGGTGCCTTCCCACACCGACTACCTACAATTACTTCTTCCGGTTCTTTGCAAAGTCTGATAAAATTGAGGAGGGTATGAATCTATACAGGAAGATGGTTGAAATGGGGCATACTCCCGATCGATTATCCTATCACTTACTAGTGAAGATGCTGTGTGAACGGGGTAAATTGGACATGGCAGCTGAGATAATGAAGGAGATGAGCTCGCAAGGGTGTGATCCAGACCTTGCGATCTACACAATGCTGGTTCATTTGCTTTGTAGATTGAATCGATTGGAAGAAGCTTACTCCGAGTTTATGAGCATGATTGAGAAGGGCCTTACTCCTCAGTATCTTACATACCAGAGGTTGGTTGCAGCTCTAAAGAAAGCAGGGATGGTAGAAATGGCGAATAAGATATCGGATTTGATGTCTGCCATTCCGCATTCGAAAGGGTTGCCTGATACATATAAGGGAGATGACATTGCTGGTCGTGGATCCTTGATAATAAAGAGAGCTCAAGCTGTGTCTGATGTTTTAAAGAGTTCTAGGAACGAAAAAGAGAAATTCGGCAGACATCGCTTCAGGAAAGGCCAAAAAGATTACTAGCAGAGGAATCAGCAGTAAAGGTTAAATGTTCCGTGCGGAAGAGTATTTTTTGAACATTCAGGGTAATATCAGGCATCAAACTGTTCTTAGGGGGTGAGCATTTGATCGCTCCAGAGTGCTACATTAGGTGCCAAAGTTAGCTGAAAGCCTCATGTAATCCCTGCCCACTAGTAAGTATATCCTTGGTAATCAAAAGCACTAGGGAGCGTTAGCTATGGCCCTCTAAAATGACTTTAGGTGGGTACCCAAGTGGCACCTTGTCGGGCCAAAAACGAAAAACAGAGGAGGAAGTGAGAAGAAGAGAAACAAGAAAGAGAAAAATAGAAGAAAAAGGGTTGAATTGAAGAAGAAAAAGATGAGAAAAAAGAAGTTTTTTTTCTTCTTTTTCTTTCTTAGATGTCTAAGGTGGCGTCTAGGCGGCCTAAGATCGATCTCGACTACTAAGCGTACTGCGTACATGCAGTTCAGCATTGGACTTGTTGATTGATATTGGAAAGCGAGTAGGATCCCCAAGTTCAAGCGCTTGAATCAGTTTTGTGTTGGATGCTTATGCAGGTGATCGTCAATAGTTGAGATAAAGGCAGCGACTATACCACAAACGGAGAAGGACGTGGAGTGTTGCCCAGAGATCAAAAGATGCAACCTGATGGGGGAAAGTTGTTCATGGCTGACGAGAAACAGAGCTACATGCAGAAAATCGAAACAGAAGAGCTTCGAGTCGTCGATCTCATGTCTTCTTCGAGGTATGGAACATCTCATCAGAGAACACAGATAAAACTGAAATTCACTGTCATGATGCTGCCGTTCAATCCGATCAATCCAATAGTTATCTTTCTGGCGGAGAAGTCCTCCCTCTCATGAGAAGCTGCTCTGAACATGAGAAGCTGCTCTGAATTTTGTGTGATTGGTTGAGAAAACTATTTATCTTACCAAGGATTCTCATGCATTTTGGCAGCATAGTCTTCTAGATACCAACATAAACTTGAGCAGCCATCTTAATGATTTCTCATGAAATGACATTCTTATCATCTGATTTAATTTCCGAGCGCATTGCTGCCTGTTCAAACTCCCAACCTGAAAGAGGTCGAGTTCAGTATCCAGAGGATGTTCCTTCTTTGTCAAAGGAACGAGAGGCCATTACATTAAGATATGATCATTTTGATCATTACATTGGTTCAACATCCTTTAAGAATGCTCATTACCTTAGTTCAACACCCATCACTTGATCCAGTAAATTTGATATCTAGCTCAGTCCTTCAAATTTTATTGATGCCTATCACACCTTAACACAAACATGTATGTATGTATCCCGTAAAATCCTATCATCAAATAACATTGATTAGTGTATTTACATGTCAGATGGAAACTCCATTTTGGATCCCTTGACATAAGTGTTGTCTTCCTCACTATTGACCTATAAATATTTCTTGAGAAGGAACATGACAGATAAGTAAATAAATTGCATGCAAATGTGCATATATCTTTCTATAACTAATTTTTAAAACTGAAGTGTGGCACTCATAGGACTGTCTGTTAGGAACACTACATGTTGCATAAATAAATCTGCGGTTAATATTTACTTAAATTTAAAGAGGTCGAAAAGGATATTTTTCATGTGTAACTGAGTTAAGCCTCGGCTATATTTAACTCCGTCCTAGATGGTGCCTCAATGAGTTAAGTTTGCAGTGTTTTCTGGTTGCACCATATCCAGTGGGAGTCAGTCTCTTCTTATGCTGATTTGAATCAAATCAATTTAAATACTCAAATGGATAAAAAAAGATTAACTGGTAGAGTTTATGGATCTTATCGATCCGTTCTTCCACTAACAAAACCCAGAACCCTTTGAATATGGCATGAACCAACAGTAAGAAAACCAGTGTCATAAAAAAAAAATTGTACTTTTATCCATACACAACTATTTAATAAATAAAATATTTACGCGAAGGAAAAAAAACCATGGAAAATACTTATAGAGTAAGGGATTTGATGCAAAGATGGCCGGTGACTGGTTTAAGAAGACATCAACCCCTTGCACAAGGCGAAGCAACCCTATATCATGGGGCCAAGAGAAAGCCAAGAAGCCTTGGCTTCTTAGAATACCACAACTAGTATAGCAAAAAATCAGTTGGCTGATTTTAATAGAATTGGTAGCAACTTACATATCATCTAACATTCATTTTTTTATCATTTTAAATATCTTTTTAAGTGTTCATACTTTAATTGTCTAACATGCATTTCTATTTATGTTTTAAAATATGTCCATAAAATTTCGTGATATTTCTAACTGATTCAGCTGAATTGTTGAATAGACATCCGATCTCTACTTATTGTTACAGAAAAATTTTTTTTTTTTTCTGGCAAAGTTTTGTCAAAAGTACATAAATGTTGTAATGTGACTTAATCGAGTCTTGGAGGGATTCAGAACAGATTTAGTTTTAAATAAAAATCTTATATACAATGTCCTTGTATTTCGAAAGTTGGTCCTTGACATATGGTAATATGGTTCAGGTTCAGCTTGAAGTTTTGGATTCAATTTAAAATGTGACTTTAAAAACTCTCATCTAACGATTCATGTTCGAATATGAGTTTTCTTTATTAATATTTGAATCTGAATGTGTGAACATTTGAAAAATAGATATGATTAAGAGCACATTCGGATTCAAAGCCGATTCATACAGGGGCGGAGGGAAGGGGGGTCCGCCTAGGCCATGGCCCGACCCCAACTAATTCAAAAAAAAAAAAAAAATACTTTCGAAAAATTGAAATTTTTTAGTTGCGTAATGTATTTTTTATATTTGGATTTAGTTTGGTCCTACCCGAATAAGTTCATCGAACCGTTTGGCCCGCCCCTGAAGCTGGCTCCGCCCCCGTATTCATATCCAATCCCTTGACAACCTTACCTACTAAGGTCGGCTATGGGCTAGATTATATATAGTCTTAGTCTGAACTTGAACGTTAAACATGCAACTTTCCTTCAACCACAAAAGCTTTTTTAAGTCAACTCACTGAAAGTCAAAACCACAATGGTATCTAACATGATCACATCTTTAATGGTATCTTTGGGAGTTAGCTATTGCTTTAGTGCATGATTTTATCAGTTATCACAATTAACAAGGGATATTTATTTTTCTTCTCTTCGTCATAATACTTTTTTGCTATAACATGTAAGCTCGAGATCTTGCTTTCTGTGGCAGGCAAAGAATGACATAAGAGTTTCTACGATCGAGTTTTTTTCTTTAACTGTCCTGAGAGTATAGTTTAGTTTTTATTTCATGCTTTTGTTTTAAATTTTCAAAATATCCACTCTTTTTTAAATTAATGTTTCGGCACATCTGTCCTTCCCTCCAGCGGTGCTAAATATGAAGCAATGAGCTTTTTTGCATTTACGAGAGGTTTTTGTGTGCACCGACCATATGAATAACAACCTTCCCTTTCAAAAACTTTAGAAGAAACTAGGGATGGGTATCGGGCCAGGCCGGCCCGGCCCGGCCGGCTAAGACTCGGCCTGGGTTGGCCCATCAGGCCTGAAGCCCGAGCCTGGCCCGGCCCACCGCGAAGAGGGAGACAGACGGGAGGGAGAGCCGGAGGAGGAGGGAGAGCGGAGAGGGAACCAGAGAGGGAGAAGGGGAGCAGAGAGGGGGATAGGGGAGGGAGAGGAAGACGGGAAGGGAGAGGGAGCAGAGAGGGAAAAGGGAGAGGGGGGAGAGGGAGCAGACCGAGCCAGCGCAGAAGGAAGGGAGAGGGAGCAGAGAGCCAGAGAGGGAGAGGGAGACAGGAAGAGAGAGGGAGGGGAGCGACTGAGCGAGCCCGAAGGCCCGCCCGCCCGACCGCCAGAGGGCGGGAGTTGGGCCGGGCCGCCCTATTGGGCCCGGGCCCAGCCCGGGAGGGTTAACGGGCCGGGTTATCGGGCCCGGCCCGACGCCCAGGCCTATTTCCAACGTGTGAATCATCATAATTCTGGTAATTTTGTGGCAAACATTCAGTATTCAGTATTTGTGAGAAAAAGGAGATGCTAGATTGGAATATGTGAAAACTAAAGGTTGAATCTGGAATATAGTTAATAAATCGATGAAAATTATGAAAACTTATAATATCATCTGAAAATAAAAATAAACTAAAAAGGATGAAGTACGATTATTATTCTATTCCCTCCAGTATGTCCTACCTTTCTAGGTATTAAATTGTTCGTTTCTATGTTAATATTTCATATATTTTTATTGCGTGCATGCTGAAATTTCAAGCACGAATGCAGGAAGTAAAATTAACAGGAGAGGACATGGAAGGAATTCAGATAAAAGACATGGGTAGATTAGATTAGTCAATCATTAATGACGAGCCAAAGGATATTGCTATCGGACTTGGACACACTTTGATTAGGGTGGTAATCCCTTAATTGTCAAGCTAATCATAGATTAAGATAATTCATCTTTATTAAGTTCGTTAGAATAATGATTGATCACTAAATAATTAGGATTAACTAAACTAATCTCCTGGATCTGGACCTGATCCGAGATCCACACAGCAAACTATAAGAAGAGGGGGAGTGCACCCCTTGGAACTTCAACGTGAGAAAGAGGAAGAGAGAGAGAAAGAGAGGAAAATTGAGAGGGAAGAAGAAAATAGATCAAAGGAGACAGCAGACTGGGGGTGCAGGCGTGTGGGCAGGAGTCTGGGGCCTCAAACTGACGGGTATGTTCTAGTTCTTAGAGTTTTTTTCTCCAATTAAATTCAGGTTTTCATAGATTCGACCATTCAACCCTTAGAAAGTGATTTTTTGTGCTGCAAATCTAATCTTCTACTCCCACTAAGATGATCCTATGGTTTGGAATCTGGTAACTTTGTTCAAAACTTTAGCTATTTTAGTTTAATATATATATATATATATATATATATATATATATATATATTTTAAATTTCTATTTTAACCCTTATCAAAATTTTGAAACTATAATTCGGTCCCTGCGACAAAAAATCTCTGGCTCCGCCCCTGACCAAAATAAATTCTAGTCAAGATGTCTCCTTCGTCACACAGTTTTGAAACAATCCCAGACCCCAAAGGTAGGGAGAAGCGATTAAAATTAAATCCTGCTGCCAAAGCCTTAGTTTAATATATATAAAAAAAATTAAAAATTTCTACTTCAGCTTTTGTTAAAATTTTGAAACTATAGCTTGGTCTCTGCGACAAAAAAATCCTGGATCTGCCCCTGACCAAAATTGATTCTAGTTGACAAGATATCTCATTCGTCAGACGTCACATATGTTTCGAAACAACCCCAGACCCCAAAAGTAGGGAGAAGCTATTCGGCCTCTTCAGGGCATTCTTTTCCTTTCCGGCTACCGTCACATATGTTTTGAAACAACCCCAGACCCCAAAAATAGGGAGAAGCGATTCTGCCTCTTTGGGTCCTTCTTTTCCTTTCCGGCTGCCGCTAGGGCTCAATGTAAGGCAGCATATTCATATTCATGGATGTTGAGTTCAGGGGACTTGCTCGATCTTGTTAGGTGCTTTTAGGACTTTGTTTATGTAAAGTCGCCCAATTCAATTTGAATATTGCCTTAAGCTAGCCGGATGTGGCCCATTCTGGACGGGCTATGCACTATTTAAGCCACCACTTCTCACAGAAATGACAAATAAATTATTTTTATTAATTAAAGAAAAAGGAAGAAGACCATATGTGGAAAATAAGAAATGTGCTTTACGGTCAGAAACTTTAAGTAATATTTAAAAAAAAAAAAAAAAAAGGCTCTTGGAAGGCTTTTTTTTACATAATTTTATAAGGGAAACGGGGAAACGTGAAAGAGTGTCTGCAACGTGCTCTGAACTTTTTGAACGCTCGTTCTTCTCTACAACTTTAGCGTTATCTTACATTGCGTTGCTTCTTATCAGCGTTCTCTTTTTATCACTCGAATTAAAATCTAGGGTTGGTGAGAAAAGTCCACGCGAGAAACTTTCCTCTCGTTTCGTGTTATTGTAGGGTACCACAAGCTGATCGATATTTTATGATTTTGCCTAGGCCTGGGCGTCGGGCCGGGCTTGGGCTGGGATTTTCCCAGCCCGGGCCGGACGCGGGCCCAATAAGCCGGCCCGACGGCGGCCCGGCCCGGCCCAATTCCCCCCTCTCCCCGCTCTCGCTCCCTCCTCCAGTCCTCTGATCTCCCTCCTCTCTCCCTCCTCCTCTGAGCCCTCTCCCTCTCCCAGCTCCTCTGAGTCCTCCCGTCCGCCCTCCCTCCTCCTCTCCCAACTCCCTCTCCTTCCTTTCCCCCTCTCTCGACTCCTCTCCCCCTCCTTCCTTTCCCCCTCTCCCTCTTCCTTTCCCCCTCTCCCTTCCTGTCTCCCTGTCCGCCCTCCCTCCTCCTCTTCCGATTCCCCCTCCCGGGCAGAACGTGAGGGTTCTTCTCTTGGGGCACCGCTTGGACGAGGTCGGCGGGAGAAAGCGGAAGCATCTTGGAGAGGTCGAAGTCGGTGAGCATGATGTGGCCGGACTCTTGGATGCGGACATTCTCGGGCTTGAGGTCGCGGTAGACGACGCGGTGGGCATGGAGGTACTCGAGGGCGAGGACGAGCTCGGCGAGGTAGAAGCGGATGACGGAGGGGGAGAAGACGCGGTCGGACTGGCACTGACGGAGGACGTTGAGATCGCCGCCTGGGCAGAACGGGAGGGGAAGGGAGTAGGGAGGAAAGGGGCCAGGGGAGGGGAAGGGAGTCGGGAGGAAAGGGGCAGGCCGCCGGCTCACCAGGGGAGGGGGAAGGGAGTCGGGAGGCCCGGCTGGGCCGGGCTGAGCGGCCCGTCGGGCCGGGCTGGGCCCGGGCCGAGACCCGGGATATCGGGCTGGGCCTGGGCCGGGCTGTGCGGCCCGACGGGCCGAATCGGGCCGATCCTTATCGGGTTGGGCCGGCCCGGCCCGGCCCGATACCCACCTTAATTTTTGCCTGGTTGGCTGGCGACAACCATGCAGAAAAGTGTCAATTATAATTTGAAAACAAAATTTGAATTTATTCATTTACTAACACTTTTAGTGTATATATATATATATATATATATTTTTTGTTCACTGCTAGGAGTGGACATCAAGCTAGGTCCGTCCTTCCAGTTGTACTTGGGCCCGACTCCAATTAGTTTTGAAAAAATAAAAATAATATATATATTAGAAACACCGTCACAAAAAATGCGTTTTATTGAAAACAGACATGTATCATACGTCAAAACATAGTCAGTAGTATAAAATACATACACAATGAATCTTTTTCAAAAAAAACATGAAAAAATGCATATTATGCACTTTTTTTTGTGTTTTTTTATATTTTTTATGATTTTATAATTTTCAAATTTTATTAAATGTTCTAAATTTTTTAAAAAAATACTGAAATTTTCCTATTTTGTTCTTCATATATATAATTTTACCATATTATACTCGAGCAATTCTTCACCATATAATACTCATATATGTTTTTCAAAACAATGATTAAAATATATACAAATATATAATTAAAATTTTTAAAAAACTGTGGGCCTCAAGCCCCATGCCCACCCTTATCTGCTACCTACTTTTCACATAAAAATAAAAACATGGTAATCGGCGCCTCCCCTCTAGCTGCCGACCTACTTGTGGGAAGAGGAGGCAGCACGGAAGCCATCAATGGCCCATTCTTCGAAGTACAGAAGATATGATACGATTAAATTGTAATATAGAAATATGATTATTTTTTTAATAGACAATAAATTTTCTTGGAAATAAGAGAGAGAAAAAGAAGAAGCAGATGAGTTTCTTTAAACGAAATTTTCTGTCTTTTCGAAAGGTATTTCAAATTTTTGAAAAAAAAAATTGGTTTCTATATTTATAACTTAATTTTTTGTTTGATTTCGTTGACATCAATTACTAAAATTTTAAAATTTATCCCTTTATATTGCTATAGTGTATGGCATTGCAGCCGTTCGCAACTCCAAACACCTAGAAAAATACATTTAGGTGGACTTTTTATTCATCAGTATTAAATCTCTTGGTGTTTATGTGAAGAATATTGTAACTTTTCCTCGAATACCAAGCAGGATATGAATTGTATACAAATTTATAGTATATAATTCACAGCACCTATAAATAGGGATGTTAATGGATTAGAAATGACCGTTTTATAGTTTTATTTTTTAATCATTCCATCCAGATCTGGTAAAGATTCGTATTAGTTATAATTAAAATTTGTTCGATATGTTGTTAATTACATAACCGAATTTGAGTTTGATTTTGATTTCCGTATTTGCCTGCCAATTATATAAGAATGTCACACCATATGATTGTCAACTTTGAATCCGATTTTAAAAAATTAGGGTATCAACCCAATATCAAATATAAACTTAAACTAAATTATTTTCATCATTTTTATTACCATTAAAACATTCATTTTATCATTGTCATACAGTTTTATTTATGTTTTCACATTAGTTTATTATTTATTTCATTTATAATTTTATACCTAACTTTCTATTTTTTAAAATTTTCTGAGTTTTTTCTTGAGATTTTCACAAAAAATACAACATAATAGTTAAAAACAGGAGGAAAATCTCGTTGTTGAAAACCTGAGAACAATATTTGTGACAATGTTTGAAAATAATGGAAGGAAAATTTTGTTGAGATAGATCATCATTTTATGTTTAAAACCCGGGGTGGAAGCTGGTGTGTGCAATTGCCTTGCCCACATAGACCCACAAAAGTTCATGTTTTTACATTGATATTTCAAGTTAATTTTCCTTATTCAGATTTTGGTGCCCCTTGAAAATTTTAAATTTATAGCTAGTGCCCCTTAGCTGCAATTTTCTGGGCGTTGCAGTCAGTGGCTCAATGATTCTCTTTTCGATTTTGCTCATTGCTGTGCTTTTCTCCTAGGCATGTTACCTAGTATTTATTGATTCCATGGTTCCCTGCGCTGTAAGAACCAACTGTGGTGAGAATTTGATTATGTTTGACAGGCGGATTACATATGATCCTTGTATTCACATAAACAAAGATGGCAAAGGTTCGCCTGCCACGGTGCCGCCTTTGGAGTGCTATGGCTATGATTCAGATTATCCTTGGAAGCCTTGTCATAATAGTAAGTATTATGAGCCTGTTTAGGTTCTATTCTGCTGGATTCTTCTTGCGTGATGAAGAAATTTGTCGAAGGTTCTTTACTTCAAAGGCGTCATATTCGGGTTTTGATGTAAGCGCTTTGTCTAGCCGCGTGGATGAAGTTCTTGAGAAGTTGGCTGATTTGCAGATTAAGCTTGAGAACACAGTGCAGCAGATTGATAAGAGAAACATGTCGGCTCCCTTGTTTAAGAAGTTTTTGGAGGATGAATTTATCCCACCTCTTTATAGTGCTCATATTTCTCTTAGACAGATCAGAATTCCAAAGGTAGAAGAGGGATCGGGCTTGAAAGAGGACCCTCTGATAAATTTCTTCACTGTGGAAGAGATAAGGAAGTATGTTACAGCAAAGGAGAACAGATCTGGAAAGGTCAATGTTTATGGAGCTAAGAGGATGTACAATACCATTGGACATGCATGTGTTTTGATGAAGAATGAATTGGAAGCCTATATGAACTATGACATTGGGAGTTACTGCAAAGATGACTGGAATTTAGGACAGAGGCTCATGATCAATGGGTGTGATCCATTGCCCAGAAGGAGATGCTTGACTAGAGCTTCAAAATCTTATGGTAGGCCCTTGCCGATTTCAGAGTCTCTGTGGCAGATACCAGATGATAAAAATGTCAGATGGAACCTTTATCACTGCAAGAACTTTAGTTGCCTAGCAGAAAGTAAGCCAAACGGGATAAGGAAGTGCACTGGTTGTTTCAATCTGGAGAAGGAGAAGGTGAAGTGGGTAAGGAACAGCTCTTTAGCAGTAGATTTTCTGATGACAGATGTGTTGAATACAAAGCCCAGAGAAATTAGAATCGGTCTCGACATCAGTGTCGGAACTGGAAGCTTTGCAGCAAGGATGAGAGAACATAACGTGACCATTGTCACTACTGCTCTCAATCTAGGAGCTCCGTTCAATGAGATGATCGCACTTAGAGGCCTCGTTCCTCTGTTTGTGACAGTGAACCAGAGACTGCCTTTCTTCGACAACACGATGGATTTGATTCACACCACCGGATTCCTTGATGGTTGGATCGATCTGCAACTAATGGACTTTGTACTGTTCGACTGGGATCGGGTTCTTAGACCAGGTGGGTTGCTGTGGATCGATAGGTTCTTCTGCAGCAGGAAAGATCTAGACGACTACATGTACATGTTCCTGCAATTTAGATACAAGAAACACAAGTGGGTTGTCTCCTCTAAGTCCAAGGAAGAAGTTTATCTTTCTGCATTGTTAGAAAAGCCTTCAAGAACAGTGTGACTGGTTTTGTTTGTTTCTCTGCTTCTGTCTCTTTGAAGTGTTTTCTTATTCTCTGTCGCTATCCTTTTCAGATGAAGCTTGTGCTACACTAAACTGTAGCATGCTGAGGATAATATTATGTTGTGAAAAGGGCTCTAAATAATTTAAAATATACTACTTTGGCTGCATGGTGCTCACGTAGTTTAAGTCTTTTTGTCTGTATTTTGACTTGTATTTTGTGGGACTCGCGTTGTAGTTGCCTGAATAATTTAATTGTTCTCTGCCGACTGCCGTTGTACTTTTTCAAGGTCAACTGTGTTATCTTTGTTCTTGTAGAGATCATTGAAGTGGAGAAGAAGGTTACAAATAATTAATGCCATAAGCCCATGTGACTGCTTTAATTGCCTCTTTATATATATTATTTTTTAGAGTCATCATGCTTAACCCAACTTTCTTTCATGAGCAACTTGACGTGGATAAAATAAATAAATATTAAGGGATGTTGCTTTCTTTGAATTGTCGGTGTGGATGAGAGAAAGTTGTGTGTAACGTGCATATGGTCCTACTAAACGAAAAATGATATTTTGATAACTTATTAAAAAGAAATGTCTTTTATAATCTTTTTATTTTTTCTTCGTTTTCATTTACAAAAAAAAAAAATTAATGTGAAATTTTTATTTTTTCTTCGTTTTCATTTACAAAAAAAAAAATTAATGTGAAGTAAGGATTATTGTTTTAGAGATGCCCAGGCCCAGGGCCCTGCACAACCTTCCTTGGCTCCACGCCTGCGGAAGACGACATGTTTGCCTATATAAGCGGCATTGTATAGTAACCTATATCGACCTGTCACTGATACAATTATTCAAACAATAGAACCCAACTTCCAGACTTTTTATCACTTTGGTCATATGAGTATTAAGTAAGGTAACTGCCGACCCCCGCTCGGCCATGATTGTTGAGGACTGGCCGTATCCACCCCGCATGGGGCCAAGTAGTTGGCACATGCTCGTCATTCATCAGGGCCTTCCGCGCATTAAGGAGGCTAAAAGACGGAGGCTATCCATGCATGTCTCATACGCATGCCACAAGGGCAGCAGTCGAGTGAGGCTGGCAGCCTATGCGATGGACAAAGGAAGAAATCAAGTGAGGCTATCAGTGCGGGCTACTGCGAAAGGCTGCAACAAGGTGGGGTTAGCACCATGGACCCTTCGAAGGCGCACAACAGTGTCGGGCAGACACAACCAAGAGTTAGCAACTGCAGAGGCCTTCCCACAGACAAAAGAGGTTATTCGAGAGACGTTGAAGCATCAGAGGATCAGGTCGTGTTGAGCGATTGTCGAGAGGGCATCGTTTTACCAAGGAAGGTTAACTTCGTCCCCTTAGCCAAGCGTAGCGCAAGACCCCTAGCTGGGCAGGCCGAGGCCGCACACCACTGCCGAGCAGGAGCCACCAAAGGTCACAACAACTTCAGACGGTTCAAGGTGAAACCTGCCCAACAAACCCGCGCGGACTCAGACCCACTCAGGAGAACCGATCTCAGTCACGGGAGGTTACAACAACTATTTAATTCCTTTGTTATGGTCTTCTCTAGTGAAACTGGGGCTAATGGAGCATCCACTACGGTGTTGTCTTTTGAAAGAGGTAGTCTGCCTCCAAGTTCCATCACACCCAGTCTGAAGCTCAAAAATATTCGACCAGCTCCACCACTATCACTAGTGAACAAATTCTACCTGTTTCTTTTTCGGCTTCTCTCTTTTTGGCGCTCCCGCTGTGTGCTCGTCTGCCTCCAAGCGTCCCGTTTCTCTCCTCACCTCCGTCAGCCACCTGTTTGACAGCCGATGCCAGCGCCATTGCCAAGACAGCCGGCCACGTGCCTCGGTCTCCTTATGTAAGGGTCGAGCTAGAGTTGAAGTTGAACTAAGTTGTAAATCCACATGAAACCGTGTGTAGTTATTGAACATAGTTTGATTTCCAAACAAATGAATATTCATTTAATTTGATCGATCCTCTCCCCCCCAGCTCGTACATGAAGTACGAGAGCAAGGACTCCCCTGGACTCGGTAAGATCACTGCAGCCACTTTCGATTTTCCCCAACTCATGAGTTCGCATTGAGAAACTTACAGTTTTTACTTTGATTTTATGATTCTATCTTATCCCCAATACCCGTTGTGCTCTATGGAATACAACATTAAGCATGTGCTTCTTTCATTTTCCCCACAACTTATGATTAAATTAATGCATTAGAGACTACAATAATTAAGTAGTTTTTCGTTACCTTGCCTTACGGACTAGTTTTACGCTCATTTAGGTTACCAGCTATTTGATAGTTATTGAGTTTGACAAAGAAGTTTTAACTATAGGACAAAAAACACATTTATACTGATAAAATCTATTACTTATTGTTTTCTCTTTCAAAACAGATCTATTCATTAGTCAGTATGTTATTAGTTTTTTAATGTGTACGTAAGACCAGCGTAGAATTTTTTTTTATAAGGGGAGTCCAGTTAAAGTTTCTAAATTTTGAGAAAAGTCGAAATATTATTTTTTTTAGAGATGCCCAGGGCCCTGCACAACCCCCCTTGGCTCCATGCCTCCGCAAGACGACATGTTTGCCTTTATAAGCGGTATTGTATAGTAACCTATATCGACCTGTCACTGATACAATTATTCAAACAATAGAACCCAACTTCCAGACTTTTTATCACTTTGGTCATATGAGTATTAAGTAAGGTAATTGCTGACCCCCGCTCGGCCATGATTGTTGAGGACTGGCCGTATCCACCCCGCATGGGGCCAAGTAGTTGGCACATGCTTGTCATTCACCAAGGCCTTTCACGCATTAAGGAGGCTAAAAGACTGCATGCCCACTCTCTATATGCTCTCCGCATGCAAGGGAGGCTATCCATGCATGTCTCATACGCATGCCACAAGGGCAGTAGTCGAGTGAGGCTGGTAGCCTATGTGATGGACCAAGGCAGAAATCAAGTGAGGCTTTTAGTTCGGGCGACTGCGAAAGGCTGCAGCAAGGTGGGGTTAGCACCTTGGACCCTTCGAAGGCGTGCAACAGTGTCAGGCAGACACAATCAAGAGTTAGCAACTGCAGAGGCCTTCCCACAGACAAAAGAGGTTATTCAAGAGACGTTGAAGCGTCA
This sequence comes from Nymphaea thermarum, assembly GCA_011799765.1. Classification (NCBI taxonomy): domain Eukaryota; kingdom Viridiplantae; phylum Streptophyta; class Magnoliopsida; order Nymphaeales; family Nymphaeaceae; genus Nymphaea; species Nymphaea thermarum. Next base: position 116,578 of record JAANDH010000106.1, read on the forward strand.
GAGGATCAGGTCGTGTTGAACGATTGTCGAGAGGGCAGCGCTTTTCCAAGGAAGGCTTATTTCATTCCCTTGGCCAAGCGTAGCGCAAGACCTCTAGCTGGGCAGGGCCGAGGCCGCACACCACTGCCGAGCAGGCGCGACTGAAGGTCACAGCAGCTGAATCCTGCCCAACAAACCCGCTCAGACTCAGACCACTCAGGAGAAGAGATCTCAGTCACGGGTGGTCACAACAACTATCTAATTCCTTCGTTATGGTCTTCTCTAGTGTCACGGGGATTAATTGAGCATCTACTACGGTGTTGTCTTCTGAAAGAGGCAGTCTGCCTCCAAGTTCCATCACAACCAGTCTGAAGCTCAAAAATGTTTGACCAGCTCTACCGCTATCACTAGTGAATAGGCTCTACTTGTTTCTTCTCCGGCTTCTCTCTTTCCAGTGCTCCCGTTGTGTGCTCGTCTACCTCCAAGGGTCCCGTTTCTCTCGTCACCTCCACCAGCCACTTGTTTGACACCTCTCGGGGCGTGCCGCCGACGCCAGCGCCATTGCCAAGACAGCCGGCCACATGCCTCTGTCTCCTTATCTAAGGGAGCTAAAGTGGAAGTTGAACTAGGCCATTCTCTCTCTCTCTCTCTCTCTCTTTTGGTGGTTGTTTCCTTCACGAAAGATTAGCTCAACTAGCTTTTGAAGTCACAACCGTGTGTAGTTATTGAACATAGTTTGCTTTCCCCCCAGTACGTACATGAAGTACAAGAGCAAGGACTCCCCTGGACTCGGTAAGATCACTGTAGCCGCTTTCGATTTTCCCCGACTCGTTAATGCGCATTGAGAAACCTACAGTTTTTACTTCGATTTTATGATTATATCTTATCCCCAGTACCCCATTGTGCTCTACGAAATACAACATTAAACATGTGCTTCTTTCATTTTCCCTACAATTTATAACTAAATTAATGCATTATTGACCAAAATAGTTAAGTAGTTTTTCGTTACCTTGACTTACGGACTAGTTTTAGGCTCATTTAGGTTATCAACTATCTGATAGTTATTTATTTTGACAAAGAAGTTTTATTTATAGGACAAAGAATGCATATATAGTGATAGTATCTATTACTTATTGTTTTTTCATTGGAGACAGATATATTCATTAGTCAGTATGTTATTGGTTTCTTATTGTGTACGTAAGACCAGGGGTAGAATTTTTTTTTTTATGAGGGGAGCCCAATTAATGTTTCTAAATTTTGAGAGAAGTTGATTTACTATTTTTTTTAGAGATGGTCAGGGCCCTCCACGGCCTCCCTTGGCTCTACGCCAACGCAAGACGACCTGTTTGCCCGTATAAGCAGCATTGTATGGTAACTTATATTGACCCGTCACTGATACAATTATTCAAACAATAGAACCGAACTTCCAGACTTTTTATCACCTTGGTCATATGAGTATTAAGTGAGGTAATGCTCACTCTCGATATCCACTCCGCGCACACAAGGGAGGCTATCCATGCATGTCTCATACGCATGCCACAAAGGCAAAAGTCTACTGAGGCTGGCAGCCTATGCGAGGGACCAATGCAGAAATCAAGTGAAGCTATCAGTGCGGGCGACTGCCAAGGGTGGCAGCAAAGGTGGAGTTAGCACCTTGGACCCTAAGGCGCGCAACATTGTCGGGCAGACAACCAAGAGTAAGCAACTGCAGAGGCCTTCCCGCTGACAAGCGAGGTTATTCGAGAGACGTCGAAGCATCGGAGGATCAGACTGTGTCGAGGTGATTATCGAGAGGGCAATGTTTTGCCAATGGAGGTTAACTCTGTCCCCTCGGCCAAGCAGAGTGCAACACCCCTAGCTGGGCATGGCCGAGGCCGTACGCCACTGTTGAGCAGGCGCGACCGAAGGTCACAACAGCTTCATATGGTCCAGGGTGAAAACTGCCTAGCAAACCCGCGTAGACTCAGACCCACTCACGAGAGGAGAGCTCAGTCATCTAGGTTCCGAGCGAGACACATCGCTGGTGTGAGGTGGGACACGCCGGCTTGTGGAGGACACAAAGAAGGGACGCGTGAGCAGCGGAACGTAGCGGCAAAGAGCGGGACACACTCATATGTATGGCAGAAAACGCCGGGCGATGGAAGACTCGACGAGGGGGAGACTCCTTGGGTGCAGTCAATAGTTTTGAGGCAGGACAAGTGAGGATGTATGGCGGGACACGTCGAGCAGGAGGAGACATGGCCTTGGCGACACACACGGGACACAATGAGGAACCGAGGCGGGACACACACCTCGGTAAGGCAGGACACATCAACATTGGGAGGACATAGAGGCGAGGCGGGATATGCGTGGGGGTAGGGCTGCACAACCAGTCGAGCCAACTCGGGCTCGACTCGAACTCGCTCGATAAACTCGACTCGAGCTCAACTCGTTTTTTATATGAGTCAAGCTCGGGCTTAAATATAAACTAGTGTATGTTAACAAGTCAAACTCGACTCGACTTTGATCTCATTTGGTATTTTGTATTTTTAATTTTTCCTTCTTTTTTCTCTCTCCTCACCATGCCACGTTTATTACACCCTATTCCCCTCCCTTTTTTCTTTTTTCTCACGACGCCATTCCTCCTCCTTCACCCCTTAATGGGGGTGCTCATGGTACGTGGTAGTCTTTCCTCCTCCCCATGTCATAATGTGTTGCAAGCTCCACGTCATTAGTGATACGGCGAAAAGGAAGGCACCTTTCGTGCGCAGCACGCTGTTTGACTTACCGAGGATAAACGGGGTGCTCGAGTCGAGCTCGAGTGCGAAGGTAGTCGCTCGAGTTGAAGTTGTGAAGCTCGTGTCGAGTTCGAGCTGACCAAACATGAGTCGAGCAGAGCTCGACTCGGCTCGTGTGCAGCCCTACTTGTGGGCCTCTTCGGACACGAGTTTTGGGTTTGTAGAGCGGGTTGGAACTGAAGTTTCTTAAAACCCAATCCATAGCTTGATAGAGCGGATAGGGTAGCGGACATTGTTTTGGAGATCCAGAACAGGACCTGAATCCAACTTCTTTGTATCAGCCCTTGTCGCGCAGGCAAACAGCTTGCGCGTGCGAGGCCGCTTGCATGCTCCTTTTCCTCTTCTCCTCTGCTTCTTCAAAAGCATAGAGTGACACATTTCTTTTTGCCTTTGATTTTGCTTGTTAAACCATGTTCTGTGATATTTTCAGAGGGTTTCCGGCACCCACTCGCCGACAAGCTTGATCAAAGTGCTACCATGGTGGTTTTCTCTCCTACCTAGCAAAAACTCCCAAAAACCACGCGAAGAAGCGACCCGCATGGTGTGTGTCGACATGTTCTCCGGTGGTAGATAGTGGCTTCGTTTTCTGGCAGCATGTTGTGCGTTTCCGGCGACCGTAGCCCTCCCACTCCCCTCATGACCCTTTGGTTAAGCTCTTATCTCCGACGGGGAGTTTGCGGCCGGTGATAAACCCGCCTAGACTCAACATTCATCGTTTGTCCCTGTTCTTTCGAAGAACTCGGACGTTGATCCATCCAATCACTGTTCCATTGCCTCCCGCCCTCATCTCCAGTGTATTCCAACGACAATCCATCACACTACCATCGCCATCATCACGGTGACCATCTCCCTGTGCTCACTAGCCATTCCATCCCCATTTTTGCCTATGTTCATCATGGTCTATGTGTCCCTGTTCCTGCGATAAGCTGGAGAAGCTGCAGATGACCATGAAACCAAGTTTCTGCCACTGCTGAGCATGATCCTTGGGCAGCGGCAGAGCCTCGGCCGCCTCTCGGCGCCCCTCTGAAGGCCGGCCGCAACTGGCGCAACAGACAAGATGGTCGTCGGTAGGCAATCAATTTTGTTTCAAATTTCCATATCATCAATTTCTTATGCTGCAAAAGAGAGACTGTCAACATTTAAATTGAAGCACAGTGAATGCGACATTTATGAAAAAAAATACACCCTATATCCTTGTGAGACAAAAGTTGAATTGAGGTTTCCAACTTCGGAGTTGTCATGCTCGCCCATAACCTTTCATGTTAATTCACAAAGAGTTGTGTTTGAACAAAAAAAAAAAGGAAAATGATTGTTAAATTCCACAAGTAGCCCTCGTTCATGGTTATAGTAAAACAATAAATGCACGACCGCATGACAGTTGGGGTCCGTTTGATGGGCTGGAAATTTTCTATAGCACATGAAATATTTTTCAAATTTTTAAAATTCTTTCTCGTCAACAAACACAATTTTTTTTAACATTAAATTTGGAAACATAAATATATTTTCGAAAAAAAATTTCCAACCAGAGAGGTGGAAAAAATTTTTCGATTTTTTTTTTACCGTTACGCCTCTTCCTCCCTCGCACCGTTCTTCTTCCTCCTCCCTCCTTTCCTTCTTCCTCTGCCGCCCTTCTTCCTTCCTCTCTCCCTTCTTCCTCTTCCATCCTTCCCTTCTTCCTCCATCGCTCCCTTTTTCCTCCTCACTCCTTCCCTTCTTCATCCTCCTCCTCTGCAAAAGGTTTCAAAGCAACCCACTCATTCCAACTTTTCGTCGTCAAACAATGAAATTTGTTTCTAAAAATATAAATCCAAGTTAACAAACACAACGTGGTTTTGAAAATATGAAATTTTATTTCCCAGTCACCAATTTCATAAATAAATTTCTAGAATATTTTCAGCCATCAAAGGGGCCTTGGTGTTCTTTGTAAATTTTTCCTTTTTATATTTGAATTGATTCACAGAGACAACTTGGTCATTCTAACATTTGATTTATTGATATTTGATAAACGAAGAAAAATGTTGGGCGTTCATTTTACGTTCATAACAAAATGAGCGTCAATCTTTTATTTGCCCATTCTTGATAGTTGATTTGAACTTTTTTCTACTATTTATTGCTTTCTCTTTCAAGACAGATCTATCCATTAGTAAATATGTTATTGGTTTCTTATTATGTCCTGAAAACCAGGGGTAGAAACTTTTATGAGGAGAACCTTAAATTTTGACAAAAGTCGAAATATTATTTTTTAAAATTTTTATATAGGATTAGTGAATTTTTTTAAAATTTACATGTTTTTTTTAGGGATGGCCAGGGCCCTGCACGGCCTCCCTTGGCTCCACCCACCTGGCAAGATGACCTGTTTCCTGTATAAGCGGCATTGTATGATAACCTATATCGACCCATCACTGATACGATTATTCAAACAATATAACCCAACTTCCGAACTTTTAAAACCTTGGTCATAATGAAACAGTAACAAACTATTGACATTGCCAAACAACATCAAAATACTATTTGTATGTTTGAATCTTATCCATTTTGTTTCATTGCCTTTCTGGCTCATACGGTTTGTGTCTATGTGTCTGTTAGTTTGATTGTCTTTTCGCCCATTGTATTGAGTGAAAAAGATTATCTTATATTACTAGAGTGCCAAAACCCCACATTTCCTTCACCCTACAAGGCACTAAACATGCTTTTGGTGCATCGAGGTAATACCTTATTATGCTTCAACTTGCATATTAATTTTTTTTTTTTTTTTTACAATACAAGAACTTGATGCATCTTGTGAATTGTGCAGTTGTGATGCACTTTTAGGAAAATGACATCCATTATTTGATAAAAAAATCTGAGTATAAGATTCTATTTAAGTAACTGCAGCTGTTGTTGGGTTGTCAAATCATTGGTCTCATACCTTTCGTAGTTAATATCCAACCCTTGCTATTTTATGTTATTCAAATATTAAATATAATATTTTAGACCAAATTTTATAATATTTAAACAAGATTTAGGAAGATCCTAAAGTGATCTCTGACATCATAACTGAATGATCTTATTTTAAAATTTGAAGTAGATTTATGAAACACTATATCGTTCATATACTCAAGCAATAACAAATTATTACTTATGCACCTCTAACGTAACCTGACAAAGTGACAATCTTTTGAGAGTTTGAATTTACAGGGGCTGCAAACGGGTCAGATCCAGTTCAAAGATTGTCATATTCCATGTTATTACCAGATCCCATGTGGACCAAATACTTAACAGTCCCTTGCACAACGGGTATTGAGACACGACCCGGCACAACCCGAACAAAAGATCAATAGAAAGCCAAAATCGGAACGAACGAATTCCCCGCCCAACTGTCTCCTCGTCTCAAACCCTAAACCCTCCCGCGAGTCGTCTCTCTGCTCTTCCTCGTTCTGAGGCCTCCCTGCGTCTCGTTCATTTGCTCATCTCCCCCTCCCAGTTCGCCACTCTTCTTTTGATCCTTCCGAGGTCGTGGAGTGCAGGCGCCATGAGTAGTTGGAGTGGTTTGCTTATCAGGATCGGCGACAAATCTCCCGAGTACCACGGGAGCCCCGATTTCGAGGAACACATTGTGAGTTCTCTCTTCATCTGTATCTCTGACGTCGCCCTTCGCTGTTTTTGTTCGTCATTTCCTATGTCGAGATTGATTGCTCTTGATGGACTGAGTAAACCCTAGTACTGATCCCATTTCACGAATGCACTCGGCGTATGCACGAAGCTTCTTGGAATTTGGGAAGTTTTGTGAAAACGTGGATATATAAACTCTTTTCGTCTCTGAACACATTGCTAGAATTGTTTGGGATGAACTAAGCGTCAGTATCATGTCCCTGGATGCAGGGATTCCTTCAGTTTCATGGTGCATGCAGTTGTGGGATGGGTTTGGGAAGCAATCGGACTATGTGTACAGAGTGGAAATAGAGTGTGGTAGTGCTTGTTTATTATGTCTTTGGGACTTCAGGAAGTTTCATCTGTGGTTGGAATAAGTTGAAAGGCGTTGGTGGAATTCATTTGAAGTGAATTACAAGCATATTAGGTATTGTTTTGTTGGAGATTCTGGTTGTTTACAGTTGTGTGAACTGAATTGTTTGAGGTTGCTAGATTACATTTTTCACCACTGGTTTTGCCGGTGACGAAGAAGAAATTGTGTTTAATTGAAGGGTGTTACTTCCTTTGGTCTTTATCATCCTTCGTCCTGGTGCTCTCGATATTCCTTAGTTTCTGCTCTTCAAAGAAAAAGGGACAAACATCGCAAAATATTGGTTTCCCTGCTGTATGTATGGGTTTGTCTCGCGAGCGATGTCTTTGTTGTCATTGTTTTTTTTTTTTAAAACACTCAGACTATTGTTTTCCGTTTATTACTGTTATTAGTTCAGGCTAACCGGAGAGTCATATTCCTTTAGTCCTCTTATTTACATTTATGACTAATGCTGATGAATGCTGTGGCAGGAAACGTGTTATACTGTTCTGTCTCAGGAGCTAGAGCATTCTGAGGACGATATCTTATCGGTACATTCTTGTCTTCTGGGTCCTGTGTCTTTAGGCTTTAGCCAAGTTTTTGGAAAGTTATTTCTACTTGACTTATAGTGGTATTGTTATAAGTGGTCATCACAAGTTACATTCTGCTCAATGGGGCAGCACATGCCTGTACATATCTTCATTTGGTGTTAGCAAGAGCGATGAAATACTGGCTTCTACCTGGATATCATGTTGGAGGTGGATTGTATTTGGTCATTCTTTCTTGCAATTGCACTTTCTCATCCATTCCTTGTTGAATTAAGTATTTGAGTGTCTCTTATGAAGCATATTGTGAGTCTTGTTTTATGGAAAGTTTGAGTTTAATTTTGAATTTCCATGTAAAACATCAGCAAGATATTGGTCCTTTAGAACAAAGCAACAGATCTAATAAATTGCAATAAATGGGTAACGAAGATAGAATCAGGTGCACGATAATGAAACTGAAAAACAGATGGTAATATTGTACTCGATCATATGATCATCATCCTTTCTTTTCCTGAGGAGATTATTTATAGGTTTATCCTTAGTATCTCAGCTGATGGAATAACCCCTAACATGCAAAGTGGAAGATAGAAACAACTGCATGATAATAAAACAGAAAAAACAGATGCTGATATTTTACGTGATCACATGATCATCATCCTTTCATTTCCCGAGGAGCTTATTTATGGATTGATCCATAGTATTTCAACCGATGGAATAACTCTTTGTCATTTGAATGTCATGGTTTTAATCCAAAAATTTAGATGTGTTATCTATCATATCACAAACGCCAAAACACGAGATAAATTTTCGTATGACAAATATAAAATGACTTCCCCATAATCTTGCTGATATTTTAGATCATCATATCTATGTTTTCAAAGGCTCGTGCACTCCCCGGTCTTGGCTGGTGTCTAGGCTAATTGTTCTTACTGCGACTTGCACTTGAAAATGCTTGCAACATTGCTGAGGGTGTTCCATAGTCTAAGAGAGTAAGACTTTTTCTTTGGACCTGTATTCTCTCTCTCTTTTTTTTTCTTCGTTTGAGACAAATTTATTTCATGTTTCTTATTTTGTTTCTGTGCAATTTTTTTGTTGTGGCATTATATTTTGCATTAAAAATTTCAATTTTACATTTCAATTCATATATTACAATTCATATATTACTATACTTTGAGTAGGTGTGTATTATTTTGGACTATTAAATTTTCTTTGCAGATTTATCTGTGTTATCTTCTTACTACATTTTATTGTTTATTAGAATGATAATAAAAGTTAGTTTTATGCCAAACAATATTAACATGAAAGCTACAACTATAGATGATTTACGTTGCCTTTTATTTTAAAATTAAATTCAGTAATCTTAGATTCTATTTTAGGAATTTAATTTTAAAAATGAGAATCAGAAAATTAGCTGTTGGTATTTAGGAAATGGTAAGATTTTCCAAGGTCTATAGTACTGGAAAACATTGATATTTTGTAAGTTGCAACTTTTTTATTTTATGCTATATAAATTCTAAATTTTGATTGTTCAACTCCATTATTTTGGATGGTTCAAACTTTGAACTTGTTTATTTTCATGTTATGAAATGTTTAATGTATTTGTTTTATCATGCATTTTAATTATTTTATTGTTATATTATAAGTTTTGCATTGAGAATCACTTTAGCTTCATTTTCACTTTAACAAACAACCACTATTGCTGTATATATACATAATTACATATGTATATATATTTACATTTGAGTACCATTTAAAAGTGCCTAGTCCAGTGTAGGCAACCGTAGGCTCTGGGTTGTATTCATTGCCTAGGCTCCACGTAATCTTTTAACAACATAGTATCACATGAATTTTAAGCACACTGATGTAATCTTTTTAGTCAAAATTCTGATCATTCGTGTGTCTAGGTGATTGAATCAGTTGTTAGGGGACCTGCATTGTGAAACCAGCAACTAGTTGGTTAGACTAGTCATTGCTAGTCCAGATGGAAGTAGGATCAACTATCCAAGGCAAAATAACTATTGCCTTTTGGGTCATTAATGCTAGTTTAGATTGTCAAAGCAAAATATTGTTGAAGATGAATGTTCCCTGGTGAGGATGCTACTAAATGATTGGGAAAGGCCAATGTTACAGTTGGAATAAGAAACATGAAGAGGCAGTCACTCTATCCACCCTCATGGGGTAAAACATGATTCACTTCCCCAAGTGCCAATGATGCTTGTTGGTGCAGGTATAAATGGATATTGGAGCATTTGTTGAAAACTGATGTTGGAGCATTTTTGAGGACTTGTGCAAATTCCTCTTGGCATTTGGGTTAAATAGCTGGCTTTGGCGCCTTGGCTGATGCGCCTAGATTGCTCAAAGTATATCCTGTGCCTGTTTTGATATTAATTTAATATTTTGGTTCTTTTCGTTTTATCCATTATCTGATGTGTGGATAGAGGTGGGTAGTTTTTAATGCCACGGCCTTGCCCTTCTTCCTCTTTTTCTTCCTTCTTGTTTCTCTTTTTCCTCTTCTTTTTATTGATCAGGTCTGTGTAGGCCCTGTCTAGGCCTTTCTGTGGTTCTGCCTTGCACTTTAAATTTCTAACTTTGTGAATTAATCCATTTGTTCAAATTATGTGTTGTTGATGAATGTCTTTCCTCTTTATGCCTTGCAGTTTCTGTTGCAATGTGCTGAACAGCTGCCACACAAAATTCCATTATATGGAACCTTGGTAAGCTTCAAGTTACGATCTTCCTGTTTGTTTTCTGGTAGATTGCACACATCTTACTTGTCAATTGGCATGCCATAGTATAATGGTTAAGATCTAAACTGCAGTCAGGGTTTTGTTTCCAACTGCCTTGCTATCTTGATGTTTCGATGTTGGTAACTAATCATTATAAAGATACATGTCTGTGTTGTTAAGGCGTCGCCTAGGCGACAGCTAGGCACAACTCCACTTTTATTGCCTAAGTTCAGCACATAGGCGATCTAAGGTGGTTATGCATCTAGACTCATGCTAGTCACACTTATATGGGGCTAACCATGCCTGCGCCTAGTCCATCGAAGTCGTAGAGATACTTATTTAACTGCTAAGTTGTCATATGATTTGTGTTTCATATTTCAAGATATGAATGTGTAATTTTCTGTTTATATATATATATATATATATATATATATATATATATATATGTATGTATGTGTATATATATATATATTCTATAGAACTGATAAGTCTGATTTGTCATTTCTATTTTAGATTTTCAGCTAACTGCTAAGTTGTCGTATGATTTCTGTCTCATATTTCTTTGATATGATTGTTTAATATTCTGTTTATATCTATATTCTCATTTTTGTTTTGGGCTTTCAGCTAACTGCTAATTTTGTTGTATGATTTCTGTTTCATATTTCATTGATATGATTATGTAATATTTTGTTTATATCTTTATTTTAATTATGTTTCATTATATGCAGATCACTAGGCTTTTTTTTTCTTATGATTTATGGAGATTTATGGTTTGAAGTGAGCGAGCATTTGAGTCTAGGAACTTATTGTAGATTTGCAGTTTCTTGAATCTTCAATGCTATAAACTTTAGATTTTTTTCTTCAAAGTAGCTTGATGTTGGGAATCTTGTTCTCGTGAAGCTTAATTTAGTTTTTCTTTTTGAATGAATAGAAGTCCTTGTAAAAAGGCAATATAAACTGTGGCTTGTGATTGTCCTTTCTGGAAGATCACATTGACGCATGTGCTAATGCTACAGATTGGTGTTATCTGTGCAACAGCACCTCTCTTGTGTAGATTGGTGCATGCATTTCATGTTTGGTCCATCTAGAATCTGAAAATATCACATGATGTTGCTTACTTTTTTTTGGTGATTATGCATGTGTTTTGATCATGCCTTTTTCCACAAAACTATTTGACCATTAGGCGTTTCTTTCTTGAAGAAGTTATATCATTTTGCATATTTTATTCTTGGGCAAAATGTAGTTCAAGTTGCTTAAGAACTGTGACTTATATTGATATTTTCTTCGAAAGTGCATGAGTATTACATTTAAGCTTACTAAGCAGGTAATACTATTTTTTTTTGTTTTTTTGACCTCCATGAAAATGCACGATATCTCATCATTGTTGAGGCTTACTTTCTATTTGCACTGGCCTTTACTGAAGGTGGGCTTGCTGAATCTGGAAAATGAAGAATTTGTTGAGAAGGTTGTTCAACAATTACAAGGAAATTTCCAAGTGAGTTGATATGCCAACCTTAAGGTGCATATAGTATTTACAGTTTCTAAAAAGATTTGGGTTAAAGATTATAAGATAATGCCTCTTGTTATGTATTAGTATTTTTAGAGAGCACAATCCTTCATCTATTGAGAGGTACAGCTACTTTGTTTTATTTTTATAACTGTATTCTTGTTGTAATGTAGCTCCTTCCAAGATAATAGAAGTAGCAAAATATGTCACATCCTTGCATTATTTCTTTTTTTTAGTGCTGCTTCTTTTTCATTGAATCCACCTTGCCCGTTTCACATTAGGATAAATTGCATTTCTGTAATTTCTTACATTTTCTTGTATATAATCATTTGAAGGCTGAAGCTTGTCATGATCGAGAAAATGATCTTATAAGCTTGTAAAGCTGTAGTTTGATTACATATGCTTGAAAACCATATTAGCAAACTCTCAAACTGATACATCTTGATGCAGCATTCCAAATAACTGTTTTAAGGTCCCTTCCTCAATATTAGCAAACTCTCAAACTGATACATCTTGATGCAGCGTTCCAAATAACTGTTTTAAGGTCCCTTCCTTTTGGAAGGAATGAGCTTTTGTTCTTTGATGTTGTTAATGTTTCAGATACATGTTCTTTATATTGACACAGTAATTTATGACAATTAGTACTAGTTGGATTTGACGTTTCTCTCCCACAGACAAGGTTTAACTTAATAAAAAACTTTTGTTTCTCTTGATTATGATGTCTTTGGTTGACAATGACATGAAACTGTTTATCTAGAGAGATGCATCAGCCGTTCTGAAGGGTACCATTGGAAACTGTTTAGTAACATCTCACTGTAGCCACAAAAAACCTGTATTTTTTTATAAGTTAAAATTATTTTATCTTCATTTTTATCGTTACTAAAGCATCATTATTCAAAAAGACCAAACAAAAATGTTAAAAACAACAAAACCTGTCCTTTTCCTGTTTTTTTTTTTTGAAACAACTCCAAAATGAATGGTTCACATTGTTTTGCATTTTTATTGTGTTTGTTTCCCATTGTCTTTACATTATTTTGGCTCTAAAGTTTGAAACTAAAGTTAAATTATTTATCTTCATTTCTGCCATTACCAAAACATCACTTTTATCATTTTATCAATCTGTTTTTATATTTTGTTGTTATTTTTTCATTTATTTTACTTTTTCTTAATTTTTATATATATATATATATATATTAAAAATTGCTGAAATTTTCCAAGATCTTCTAAGATTTTTGGGTTTGCCAAAAATACTTGTGAAAAGCGTTGCCATTTAAAACCCGTTAATGAAATTTGTGGCTATGCATCTCACAAATATCAAATCAATTAATGCCAAAAAGAGATAGAATAACTATTGAAAAACTGTGTCAAGCTTAAGTAGCTTATGTTGGCATACCAACAAACCAGCATATCTCAAGTTGGGCAGGCTCCCGTTGAAAGTATGGTGCAAAAAGGTAGTAATTCTGGATCTTTCTGGGATGTAGGTCTGGTTATTGTGGTCTAGGAAATTATTCTGGGGCCTCAATGAGTTCATAACTTTATTGTGAGTTATACATATTCTGACTGGTCTTTGAAGGAGTTTATAGTGCAAAAAGGTAGTAATCCTGGATCATTCTGGGATGTAGGTCTGGTTATTGTGGTCTAAGAAAGTATCCTGGGGCCTCAATGAGTTTAGTTTGAGGTATACATTCTGACTGGTCTTTGAAGGAGTTTAGGGAAACATAAAGTATATACGCATGCCTGGATGGCCCCGTTTGCTTTTCAAAAATTTGTTACTTGGTACATAGACATCTCGGAATGTATATTTCTTGTAATTTTAGTTGTTTCGTAGTAGATGACTTTGGGTTCCTATCTTACTCTGCATTAAATTGTTACTTTTGTTTCCAATTTAATTACTTCAAACACTTTGGAAAATGAGACTGGTTTTTCCCTGCGTGATTATTTCTGTCAATTGTTAATAGGTGCCGTCTTCTTACAACTTTTTTCTGTGTAGCTGCTAATGTTCACATTGTTTTTGAACTTCAGGAGGCCCTAGATGTAGGAGACTGCAACAAAATTCGCATTCTGATGCGATTTCTGATTGTGCTGGTAAGATACTTGACTAGTTACAAGTCATATTGTTGTCACAAATATCCTTTTTTTTTTGGGAAAAAGACTGACTATCATGTGCTGCTGGTGTCAAATGGCTTATTTTTATTTAACTACATTGATAGAATTCATATGAGTTATTCCGTTCTTTCTTTTGTAGATTTGATTTGATTTTGCTGTGATCCTATTGGTACTTAATTTTTGGACCCATGTCTTTCACAGTTTGTAAGAAAGAAACAGCAGGAATGCCTAAATTGAGCTTGATGACAAAACTTAGTTTGAAGCATGGGCAGAAATATCACCAATTTTCTCAAAAAAAAAAAAAGAGAACAAAGGAAAAAATTGGGAAAATAAAAAAAAACAAGAAGAGGAAGAGATCACGATATTTTGTAAAATACCAAGATGAAAAAGATTGTGTTTTCCAAAATGCTATGCTATTGCCTATTAAGAACGACCAAGCATTTGCCTTGAAAGTGACTTACTGTTGCATCTGAGAAGGATGAGAGATTATGTATTCATAAAATGTTTCCTGCCGGAAATTTATGCTTGAAATTGGTTTAAATGTCTAGGGAGGTAGTTTTGTGCTGAATATATGTAAAATACCACAAAAATTTCAAAATGAAAGAAACATTTAAATATATAAGTATCCAAATAGAAACAGTACATGCCAATAATCAATAGCTTTCAGAAACAGAATGAAAACTGAGTCGGAGACCAGTTATCAAGTAAAAGTAAGTATTTTGGATCAGTATCAATTTCATTCCAAAAAGTATCTAAGTGTGTCCAAGTACCTGTTTTGCTGTGCCAGTATGGCAATATGTGTTTGGAGTTAATCTTTTTTGGTTCATTTGGGGGTTGTTGTCAGCATATTTTTAACAATTTTATGAGGAGAATGATTATAATGGATTGATCTTAGTTCTGCATCCTCCCTCGCTTTTAGATGAAGTTGAAATTTCAAAATACAGTCTGTGACACCAACTTGAAATTTTATTTTTGGACAAGGAATAACTTAGTTGATCTTGAAAATGGCTTGATAACGGGATGCATGTAAATGTATGAGAAGAGATACATATATTTTGGTTTTTCTGATGCAATGCTTATTCTCGTGTCATAGCAGTGTTTAACGTGCAATCTGCTTTTTCTTTGACATTGTCATTTAAAAACTACAGCAACCATGGCATTGTTTTTATGCTTATAATTTCTCGTCACCCACTCACCGCCTTGTCATGACCAGGGCCCTATACTGTCTGTAAAAACTAGGTAAGGGGGACCATTGCCCATGCGTGAAATATTTTAGGATGTATTGGGACGTCAGGGGTTTCATAGGAAGAGGCCTGATTTTGGTGGATGGCTATCATATAGTATATATGAGTTCTCAGAACCTAACTTTTTGCCTGTTCTTTGTGCTTCTGTCCATATGTTGGTTCTCATAAATTGCGTTTATTGTTTTGTCCTTTATAGGTGTGGTCTAACTGCGTATTGTGTGCAGATGTGCAACAGTGTTCTTCAGCCAGGTGCTGTAGTAGAGATTTTGGAGACACTACTTTCATCTGCAGCTACAACTGTTGATGAGGAGAGAGGCAATCCTTATTGGCAAGCACGTGCTGACTTTTATATTACGTGTATTTTGTCATGCCTCCCCTGGGGGGGTGCGGAGTTGGCTGAGGTATATCACGTATATCTTTGTTTTGTTGAATATTTCTTTTCTTAGATTTGTTGGGTTAAAACTTAAAACCTTAAAAATAAAGCCTGCTTTGGAGGCATATTAAACTACTTTAAAAATAATATTTGTTTTTTTTTTAATTTTGGAAAGTCAGCATATGGCCAACTTTTATACTACTGAGGCATAGGTTTCCTTTTTCAATTATTTTCTTTTTGGGAAATACTCACGTGGGGATCGATGTTAGGTGGTAGAACCTGTTAATCAGATGCGCTTTTAATCCTTTTATGTTGCTTCCCATTGGATGCATCCCTCAATATGGGAAAAATATTTGAATAAGATGACTTGATTGACAGAGCGTAACTGAAGTATTTCTACTGATTGCTTTACATTCTCACTGCTGTCATATTGACAATGTTGTGGGTTTTAGGATTTTTCTGGTTTTCTCTCACTCTGTTGATGGAAGAAATATTGGGTACTGTGTGAAAATCAATATGTTTATGTGGATTTTCTGCCATTGAGTGGGACGCTACATCTTAGAGCTAGTGGATGCTGTGATGTCTTCATGGAAAATTGGTGCAGTTTACTTGATTTTGTTATTTAGAAGTTTTGCTGCTTCTGTTGTTGTGAATCTTGTGATGTTGTTGAAGAAAATATCTTGATGGTTGCTTTGAAGAGTATCTGAGATAATGTTCTTTTTATCTCCTAGCTTCTGCATATGGTTAGGGTTGTCTAGTTAAGGGAAGAAGTATTGCTTTATGTTCTCTTTCATGCCGAAGCTATTTGTACTTGCAGCAAGCCCCTGAAGAGATTGAGAGAGTTATGGCAGGCATTCAATCATACTTTAATATCAGAAGACATTCTTATGATGCTGGGTTTTCTGCTTTCTCCTTGAATGATGGAAATGCAGCAGATTTTTATGAAAAGGTACATATACACTTGAGTATATATTAAATTTGTACAAGCAGCCACGTGCTGTCCAGAAACTTCTGAGTTTTGAAAATGTGATCTGTTGAAGAAGTTTCTGAGTTGTGTTAGAAAAGTATTAGATCTCCGATTGGTTTCCTAAGTATTTCTGTCTCACATTGTCATTGGTCAGTCATAGATTAGATTGAAGTAGTTAGTGGAGCTAAACATAAGTGTAACCATTATTGATCATTTGTGAATGCTATAAAACTTTTCTTACTTTTTAAGCAAAGAAATTCAATTGGAAAATTTGATGTATGTAGTAAGTGATTGTTTTGGACTGTTTCTCTGTTAATGTCGATACCAATCCTACGTTATATATTGATGGAAGTTATGTGGGTGAGGATAACTATAACTATAATTATCTCTTTGGTCATATAGGAACATTTATAGGGAACCTTTGTGAATGGCATGAAATTTTTCCTACTTTTCAAACAAAATTTAATAGGAAAGTTTAATTGAATTTGTTCTAGCAGTGCATTTTTTTGGCTGTTTCTCCTTTCCTGTCAATGCTTTTACATGTTCTCACATGTATGATTTATGCTCTGTGGCTGTACACATCAAGCTGTTCTAGCAAGCACAAAAATGTCTTAGTGGTCTCACTGTTTAATGGTGGGAACATGCTATAGGACTGTGATGACTGCTGTGTTTGATATGCTACAACATATCCGAAGAACTTAAAAAGGTAAAATAAAACAGTGTCCTGTGGGCTGATGGCAGGACGTATTATGTGAATTGGTAGATCCATTGAAAGTGTGATTAAAAGGGTTCCAAATTCAGAAGCATGAATAAAAATAGTGGGAAAAGTGTGTTAAAAAAAAGGGAAAATCAATGTAGACCTCTTCTATTTGGTTTTCTTTACAAAAACTGTTTAAGTGAACATATGTGTGTGTGTGTGTGTGCATGTGTATCCATTTATCGAAGGCTTTTCCTTGTAGACCTTGATGGGTATTGGAACTTTGAAGAATTGGAGGTTAAAGGTTTAATTTTGTTAGAATATACTGTTATGAGGAACCGGGTCCAGATATGGACCCGGTCCTGTGGGGCGCGGGTACCGAGGCTGGCTCGGTACCCTAGGCGGCACTTCTTCTCTCCCTCTTTATATTTGTCACTTATGTGTAATCGTTGAGTTAAGTGATATTGATTTTCTCTCTCCTAGGGTTGCGGTTTGCCCCTAGGTTAGAGCTTCTCCGTGGTTTTTCACCTCTTCACGAGGTTTTCCACATATATCGTGTCTCTTTTTCTCCCTTCGTGTGTTGCTTGTTTCTACATGGTATCAGAGCCACCAAGAAGGTGAAATCGTTGCCGTTTGCTGTTGGCCGTTGGTGTTTCTGCCCGCCGCCGCCGTTGGTGTTTCTCTGCGCCGCCGCCTGTTGCGCCGACGTCGCCACTGTTGTTCCACCGTTGCCGGCTGCTGTTCCACCGTCGCCGTCGCCGTGGGACCGTGGGTGATCGCTGGTGTTCAGCCGTAGCCTAGGGTTCCGTGCTGTCGCCTTGGGGTGCGCGCCGTTGCCTAGGGTTCCGCTGTCTCTTCTTCGCCGCTGCCGCTGCTAGCTGTGGTGTGTCTTCCTTGGTGCTTGTGATGGCAGAAGAGATCGCACCTAAAACAGATGTGGCCATTGACGCGGGCATCGCTCCCAAGAGCGAGAACTTGCCGGTACAAGTCACACCTATTCATCTGACTAAAGACAACTATCTCTCTTGGTCCGCTGCCCTCGAGATTGGAATAACGAGCCGTGGTCGTCTCCCCTATATCACCGACGACAAGCCTGCGCCTAGCAAAACCGACCCTCAATGGGCAAACTGGGCGTTGGAGGATAGCCAGGTGAAAGTTTGGATTATCAATTCGGTGTCCGCTGATATTCAACCGTTGATTTTACGGAAGCCGACTTCGTTTGAGATGTGGAATGTTCTTGCGAGGATGTATGGCCGCAAGAAACGGGTTCTGCGTACGTACCAGATTAAACGCAGTATATATGCCCTGAAACAAGGTGACCTGTCTGTTGCCTCCTACTATGCAGCCCTGAAGACTAAGTGGGAGGAACTTGATTATCATGTGGAAGATAACTGGGACTGTGGTTCCGATCATGCCCGGCACTGGGAGATGGAATGGATGGATCGTACCTTCCTTTTCCTTGGAGGCTTGCGTGATGAATTTGAAACCATTCGGAGTCAAATTCTTAATTGTGATGATATTCCGGGAATTGAAGATGTTTATGCACGTGTGGAATCCGAAGAACAAAGACGCCAAGTTATGCAGATTGACCCCAGCCGTGGGAGTGGTCCCTCGGCCTTCGTTAGCCGCTCGTCCGTGCCTAGCTAGCGCCCTGCGAGGCGATGTACACATTGTCACAAGCTTGGACACTCTGCTGATTTCTGTTGGGATCTTCATCCCAAGAAGAGGCGTGGCCCTCTTGTGCAGGAATCATATCAAGGTGGATCGTCTAGTAACGAGAAATCGAGGCTCTCTCAGGATCAAATCAAGGAACTACAAGCATATATTGGTCGTCTTTCTACTACTTCTGAGGACACCTCTACTTCAGATGGAGCTAAGTTAGCTCAGGCTCTTGTTGCTACGAGTGATAAAGGTAATCCCTCTCTTGATAACTGGGTTGTTGACAGTGGGGCTACTCATCATATGACCGGGGACCCAAAAATGTTTCAAGATTACAAGTTGACCTTTGGGCAGCAGCGTGTCTCCATGGCAGATGGTTCGTCTATTTTTGTGGCTGGAAAAGGAAGTTTATCTTTACTGAATAAATATTGTCTCCATAATGCCTTGCATGTGCCCAACATTCCTGTTAATTTGCTATCAGTCAGCAGTATCACCAAAGAGCTAAACTGCAATCTAATATTCTCGACTGATTGTTGTTTTCTGCAGGACTTGGGGACGGGGCAGAAGATTGGGATTGGTTCGGCTATTAATGGCCTTTACAGAATGCCTGTTCAGGTGGCGTCTGCTTTGATTTCAGCCACCAGTGGGAAGTTATCCGGCGTGGAAGACAGATCCCTGATTATGCGTTGGCACGAGAGACTTGGTCATCTCCCTTTTCCGTTGATTAAACAGTTATTTCCTAGGATGTTTCAGTCTGTTTCTTTGGACACCTTCGCCTGTGAAGTGTGTCAATTATCTAAGCATGTTAGGGCCTCGTACCCTATTTCATTCAATAAAACCAGCCGTCCTTTTGCTTTGGTTCATTCTGATGTTTGAGGTCCTTCGGGAGTACCCACTTGTCGTGGTTTTCACTACTTTATGACTCTCATTGATGACTATTCTCGATGTACGTTCGTGTATCTGTTGAAAGAACGTAGTGAAGTACCCTTCTGGGTGGAGGAATACCCCAAGAAGACCGCTTTGATAGACCGAAGATCGAGTTTCTTGAGGGTGGGACTATGGTCATGGACAAAACAAACACACCCGAACACCCGAGGAGTCAAAGGCCAGAGGTTCTGAGTAGGCCACAAAACAGAAAAAGGAGACTGTCCATTTAACACGCGAGTAGGCATACGGTTAATAAGGTGAGCACTAGTGAGAAGTGCATCACCCCAGTACCACTTAGGAACATTGCGTTGAAACATGATTGCCCGGGTGACATTAAGTAAATGGCGGTTCTTTCTTTCGGCAACGCCATTTTGAGGGGGTGTGTAGCTACATGATGTTTCATGAATAATACCCTTGCTGCGTAAGAAGTCATCAAGGGTTTGAGAGACATATTCTCGGGCATTGTCAGTGCGAAAAGCCTGAACACAGGTCTGAAATTGGGTTTCCACAAAAGCAACGAAGTTTTTGACAATGCAGGGTACCAGAGTCTGGCACCAGAATCAGTATCAAGACGGGGAATATCTTGGATGAAGAAGGAAAAGAGAGATATCAGCGATTGGTTGGTAAACTTATTTACCTCACTCTTACTCGCCCTGATATTACATATGCTGTAGGTGTGTTGAGCCAGTTCATGCATGCCCCCACTGACTGTCATTGGAAAAGTGCTGAAAGAGTATTGAGGTATTTGAAGAATGACCCTGGTAAAGGACTTTTGTACACCTGTCAGGATCAACTCAGCATTGAAGGGTACTCTGACGCCGACTGGGCAGGTTGCACTGATACTAGGAGATCTACCACAGGTTACTGCGTCTTCCTTAGAGGTAACTTGGTGGTATGGAGAAGTAAAAGACAAGATGTTTGTTCCAGGTCCAGCGCTGAAGCCGAATACAGGGCAGTTGCCATGGGAATCACAGAGATGTTATGGCTCAAAATCATTTTAGAAGACATTGGGATTAAAGTGGAAGAGAAGATGAGGATGTACTGTGATAACAAGTCGGCCATCAACTTGGCAAATAATCCTGTTATGCACGACATAACAAAACATGTGGAAATCGACCGTCACTTCATACGGGAACGCATAGATTCAAAGGAGTTGATTCTACCCTATATGAAGTCTGAAGATCAAGTTGCCGATGTGTTGACAAAATCTTTATGTACATTTCAATTTGAGAAAAATGTTAGCAAGCATGGCATGTTTGACATGTATGCCAAGCTTGAGGGGGAGTGTTAGAAACTTAGAATATACTGTTATGAGGAACCGGGTCCAGAAATCTTTATGTACATCTCTCCCTCTTTATATTTGTCACTTATGTGTAATCGTTGAGTTAAGTGATATTGATTTTCTCTCTCCTAGGGTTGCGGTTTGCCCCTAGGTTAGAGCTTTTCCGTGGTTTTTTACCTCTTCACGAGGTTTTCCACGTATATCGTGTGTCTCTTCTTCTCCCTTCGTGTGTTGCTTGTTTCTACAAATTTGATATGATCAAGACTTCCATTTGGATAGGTTCTACACATAAGCTTTCTTGAAAGCAATTTTATTGAACTTATTATGTTCTATGTGGAAGCTTTCTGAAAAAGCAGTCTTATTCAACTTATTCTGAAATTTCAAAAATGTTTATTTTTGTTTCCAAGAAAGGACTGGATCTACTTGATATTTTCTCCATTTTCAAAGTTATGAAAAATCACATTCTAGATAATTTAGTTGGTATTTTCTGCGCAGCGTTGCTAATGCCAGTAGGGTGTGTTTGTTTTCAGTACAATTATTTATCTTGTCTTAATATGTCAATGCATGCACAGCATGTAGTGAGTTATGTGTAATTCTTAAGGAGTTTCAGTGACAGTACAAGTAGAACTGCTTGTGGCATGAATCCATTTCTCATTTGTGTGCTAGCTTGTAAGTTTAATGGGTTACTAAAGCAGCAAAATCTTAGGAGAATGTCCTTTTTAATGTCGTAGGTCCTTGATCTCATAAGTCTTGAACAAATTGGGATGTCACACTTGATATACCATTTTTTTTATTTGCTAATTTTTCCTTAGGATTTTTTAGAGGACTTGTGGGATCGCATTCAAAGTCTCTCCAATAATGGATGGAAAGTCGATAGTGGTAAGTGGCTTTTCTCATAACTCCACATTTGTGTTTTTTTTTGGCTATTTATGGTGTTCTATTGTGTTCTGCGAGAATGCATTGTTCAATGATTTCATAAAGGAGAAAAAGGATCCCATTTTGAATAAATTAACTTGTAATCCTATTTCTAAGTGTAAACTTGAGAGTCTGTGTAGTTGCATAGTTCTTTAGCTCGTTTAGTGCATTGATAGCTTAGGGTCTCTCAGGATCTTGTATTGCTGAAATTTGCAGGGCAAACTAGAATGGCTAAAATGAAATAGTTGGGACTGTTGTAATTTGTAGTCTACCCCAGTGGCTGTTCCAGCCCACTTAGGGCAGAAAACCTCCTCTATCTTGGATATAAAAGAAGGCCTGACTTGAATGTTGAAATGTAGCAAATCTTCTAGACTATGTTGTCAAGGCGCCCAGGCGCTGCCTAGGTGCCAGGCAGCGCATAGTGCCTAGGGGGGTGTAGGTGAGCCTAGGCAAAAAAGACTACCATTTTTTTAATTTTTTTTCCCGTTATGCTAATATGTCAAGTTATTTTGATTAACTATTACTAATATCTGAGAGTAGTAATATAACAAGCATAATCAATTTAAACAATCAAAAATTAATTGTTGATTTCATTGAATATGCAAAATTAATAGAAGAAGTTTAACATTACTCATTAAATGTTGTCTAATACGAGAAACCAAAAAAATGATAAACTAAATCTAATCTCTAGAAGGACTGTAAATCTGCAATAATGCTTTAATCCATCTGTACTTAAAGAAAGTCATAACATAATAAAAAAAGTCAAATAGTACATAATAATATACATATAAGTGCACCCTAATAACAATACATATAAGTACATAACCTAGGGCGCCGGGATATTTGTTACATTCCCTTTCAGTTAAAGTTTCTTAAATGAGTATGGGCCCACCTCACCGCCGTCCAGTAATGAACTCAAGTCGGGCCCCTTTCGTCAGAGTGTCCTGCCTGTTGGCCTACCACGACGCGACGGGTGCAAAACTGGTGGGAGGGCCAGGTGTTGATTTATTGTGGCTGATTGTGGCTTATGCACACTCATATTGATATGCTGGTTTTGCCCTTCTGTAACCAATCTAACTAAGAAATATTATTATAATTGTGGAATGCATATACTCTCTTTTTTGTATTTTTTACCTTCATAAAATTCTCAATTTATTGGTTTTTCCTGGGTATTTATATTGTGTGATGGTACTGGCCTAATTGATGACAAATGTCAATCAGTTTTGCAATTTTTTGTTAGCTTTAGATGAAGTCTG
This sequence comes from Nymphaea thermarum, assembly GCA_011799765.1. Classification (NCBI taxonomy): domain Eukaryota; kingdom Viridiplantae; phylum Streptophyta; class Magnoliopsida; order Nymphaeales; family Nymphaeaceae; genus Nymphaea; species Nymphaea thermarum. The sequence goes on from JAANDH010000106.1 coordinate 139,517, forward strand.
GTAGTTGCTTGTTGTTTTCCTTTGTGTTTACGGATAAGCTGCTATTGGCAATCCATATAGGTTTATTTGGCATAAGTTTTCAATATTCTCATACATGATTTTTGTTTGTAGTCCCCAGACCACATCTTTCATTTGAAGCACGCCTGGTTGCTGGAAAATCACACGACTTTGGTCCTATAAATTGCCCTGAACAGCCTGTTCTTCCACCATCACTTTCTGGAGTCACAAGTGGTAAACAGAAATATGAAGCTGAGATGAACTATCCTCGAAGGCTTCGTAGACTTAATATCTTTCCTGCAAGCAAAGCTGAGGAGGTACTGTCATTCTATTTTTTTCCTTCTATCTCAAGCCTCATAATAACTGTATGTTCTTAAGCTTGGATTGATGTCTTGATGGTCAGTATCCCGTGAAATTAGTTTTTCCATGTATATTTTTAATTTAATGGAGAGTGGCATATTTTGTACTGTAATTGGTTTCAGTGGTATGTGAAGCAATGACTAGCAGCATTCTAGGTGTAACTGTGCTCTTTTTTGCATGTATATGTCATCTTTCATTAACAATTTGTACTTTTCTTTTTCATTGAAAATTTAAGCATTCTACTAGATAATAATTTGTAGAGTGGCTTCCTGGTCCATGTTTTTGACATGTTAATTCATGATTGCAAGTTCAATGGCTGGATATTGTCGTTTTGTTCTGTTCTGATGGTTGGCTCTTGAAACCAAATTCATTGCTTGATACAAAAGTGTGCAAGAATGTAGGTGTCAAACCCTGAATTTGAGATTTTCCAGTTGTTCATTGACTCAAATGGTAAAACTTGTGATCTAGCCAATGCTGCTGTCACAATTCTTACAAGGTCAGTTTAGGATGAGCACAATGAACAAGGGAATATTCACAGGAACTTTGGATTTCAGCTGTTCAGAAAGATTTGGTGGTTCTTGTAACAACTCATCCCAAAACTAACTTGAGTGCTGTATTTGACTGGTTCCGACCTGGTTGTAGTTTGCTTTGATCTTACACCAGAGAAGGGCTTTAACTAGGGCACAAGCTAAGTCACAGTTGGCGCACCCGCATCGGTGCGGCTCGACACGTCGTCAAATGAGTTTTGGCTGTTCCGAAAAATGGTTTGGCCGAGTTTTCATTGATATATCCATTCAATGTAAATTGATAAAAAAAGGTTAAAAAATATAGACAAATGAAATTACTTATATAACAAATAACATATATATGTATATAATAGATGTATACATATATATATTTGTGTGCTCTCGCCACACCCATACCCAATTTTTTTTGGAACTTGCTGCATCCCGCACTCGCACCCGCACCCAGCACCCATGTGACATAGGGAACAAGATTGTTTTTGTATACTTGTCAACCTATAACTCATCCCGGAACTAACTTGAATCCTGTGTTTGACAGATTCAGATGCATAGTTTGCTTCTATTCTATGCTGAAGGAACGAGATGGTAGCTGTCTACTTAATTTTCAAGCTAGGGACTTGTCGTGCTGACTAGTTGCGTATGTCATAGGTGCTACTTAGCCCACAGTCCATTGACTTGGTCCAACTAGTCACTAAGTTCGCTTTTTTGAATGAACTATGTTTTGAATCATCAATTAAAACTTGATTAAGTTTTTTTCCCTGATAGTTTTATTTTAATGCATTTAGCTTTACATATATATGTGCGTGTGTGTATCAATTATAAATATTATTTAGCCAAGACTTGGACTGTATCAATCTGACTAGTCCTGTCTCGACTTCTTAAGGCTTTGGCTGGCCTGAGTTCGACTCATGACAACTAAGGTTCTACCGAAAAGGTGTTATAATTCTCAAAGCATGACCTTATTTTGATAACTACATGCCAGAATCAGTTACTGACTGTGCCCATGCATGATGAATTGGTTCAGATTAGGAAACATTCTGCATGTCACCTGCTGGCAGAGAGCAGCAAACTCTAAAACCTATGAATGCAATGACAACAAGGGTGTAACCAATGTTGTAAAAAGCGTATCGTAAGGCGTATCGTTCGGGCTTTAAGATACGCCGTATCGTAACGTATCGTAACGTATCGTAACCGTATCGTAAATTTTTAAAAAAAATTATTGATAAATCATAAAAAAATTAAAAAAATCGAAAAATTTATAAAAAAAATCAGGAAAAATTAAAAATAATAAATTCTTCATAGAAAACATTCATAACAATATCATTCAACAAAGCATAAGGCTTAAGCCATAAAATGATAAACATTCAATCAAGTGTTGAACACTTCAACAACCATAGATTCATAACTCTTAAGTTTTTGATACATATAAANGGTTTGACCCCGTATCGTACGATACGGGGTGTATCGCCCCGTATCGTACGATACGGGCCCTGTATCGCACGATACGTGCGATACAGGGACGATACACCCCCCTTTTACGATACGGGGGGTGTATCGTATCGTAAATTGAAAAAGTTACGATACGTATCGTACGATACGGGCCCGTATCGTACGATACGTACAACACTGGGTGTAACAGTTCTAATGTGCAGAATAGTTAATGAAGTGCCATTTTCTCTGAATAGGGTTCTTAAAAGCAAGGTGGTAATTCCATTTCCTTTAGGAAACATACTTGAAATGAAACTTCCAAGTATTTTTTTTTTTTTTTGTGATTTTAAGTCAAGCTCACTTTAGATAGTCAGCAAAAGAAGCTCCTTATTAAACAATGTGGAATGCCTATGCATATAAATTCTTTCACTATGTAATACTAATGAAAGTGAAGCGGGATGTAAGGCAACCATATGATATGTTTTCCCCCCTTATTTATGGGTCATCATGGTTTTCCCATTTTAGTTGTGAATTTTAGGGTGTATGTGTTATGATCATGTGTTCCGATGTGGTCAAAATTTTTGGTTGTGGTAGCTTTGTTAATCTTTTCCTTTTTTTTGGGGACTCAGTTTTTTCCAGGGTGACCATGATGTTTATGTTATTTTTTGCCTGTCTGCTGTAAAAATGATACTTTTCTTGCTTGATTGTTGCAGAACATGCAGCCTATTGATCGGTATGTTGTGGAAGAGTATTTGTTGGATGTGCTGCTGTTTTTCAATGGATGGTTAGTTGAGCTTAATTTTTCGTATCTGTAGATTCTTCTGTGAAGCCATGCTATTATAGTGCAGTAGTTTAGCTATCTTTTACTAATATTATGTGTATCAGTTTAGATTTATTTTGCACAAGTAGCCTATATCACTAACATCTTGGGTCCTTATTGTTTCTATTATGCCCTTTTCTTCTGCAGTTGTCCTACATTGACTTGTTTGGGAATGAACACTATTTGATTGTGGAAACAGTTCTGCAATCTGTAAATCGGAAATTAGTGTTTTTGGTACGCGCACCTTTATTGTGTTCTTTGGGCATGGTTTGGGATGGATATTCCAAGTCCAATTCACTTGTTTGGGATTGACGTCTTGTGATTTGACAATGTTGCTTGGAGTGTTGTCGTCTTATTTGCCTCATTAAATGAACGAGGATCACTTTAGAAGGTTCTATCAAGTTGTTATCAGTACTATCACGGAGTACGCGCATGCCACATAGAATTTCTCCCTGTACTGGTTGAACTAATTAGGTTCTTCCTGTATTTTTACCTTGTATAGTAGATGCCCATTTTAGACATAAGGAGGTCTGTCCAGTGTTGATATACACATGTGAATGTTCATCTTCATGTATCCACATGTCTACTCCTATTTGTAGATGCGTGTTCTCCAATACCTACATGAAATAGCACATAAAGTTTCTTATTAAATTCTTAATACAAGGTGGGGGGAGTTCACAACTACTGTATTTTAAGAGCCTTCAAACACCTCTTGGAGAATCAGAAAAGTTTATTTTCTCTCTCTCTTTTTTTTTTTTTGCATATCATTTGTATGTGCAAAGATGCTCAACTGTTGTGTTGCCATCTTCTTTCAAGCTTAAGATGATCCTAATTGTTAATTAGATTTGTTGTATCCCTTTTGCCCTTGTATTGCCATTTTATTTTGGTAGTTGTTGTCTTTAATCTTCTAATGTTTTTTTCCTGTGTACTGAAACATTGTCACAAAGCTAGCCGCAAGGAATGTGCTGCATACATGGTTGGACTGCCTGTACCGTTTCGGTATGAGTATGTGATTGCCGAGACATTGTTCTCCCAGGTAATCAGCCCAACTCTTATAATTACACTTGTCTTCGAGTTGATGACACTTGCCACCTCGGACTTCTTACTTTTTGGGGGATATCTGATAGGACTGAGTGGACAAAACAATGTGAGCAATGGATGCTAGTATCTAACAAATGATCTTATTCCATTTTGCTAATGAATTTTGCATGGAAACCTGGACCAAGAATTTTTCTAAAGCAATTAATGAGTCTCTCGACTTTTTTTGTTGGTTTTTCTGCCATTTTCTTGACAAACATACTATTAAATTTTGTCTGTTTTTACTTCTATTGACTTTTAACTTTCTTCTTGTGTATCATTGAGTTAAGTTGCCCTCGAATGACTCTTATATATATATATATATATGTATGTATCTCCAAAGAATGCAGATGTAGTTATATACAATTATGCATATAGCTAAGGAATTAGTGTGCTGGCTGATGATTAGTCTGATTAGTGGCCTAGTTGGAGCAACTGGTCGCTGGTTTGACAACATACGTTGGTTAACAGCCTACTATCTGACTAGTCGAAGTAGTCAGTGGATCAATCAGGATTTTGACCATAAAGAGCATATCTCTGATCTCTATATACTTTAATTTTACCTTTGTGGGATCTATTCATGAGCATTTTGTGCTTTGGTTGAGGTTTGGCTGGTCTTCTATGTATGTCTTTGGAAGTCTAACTCAAAATATTTGGTGCTCTTTCATTTCAACCTTTAATTGAGATCAGAGTCTAATTGTTATTGTGGTGCTTCATCATGATTGTACTATGTAGTATGTACATCTGGTGCTTATGTTTTTGAAAATGTTTTTTTTATGCAGATCTTATTGCTTCCACATCCACCATTCAGACCAATGTACTATACGTTGGTTATAATTGATCTTTGCAAGGTAAAGTTGAAGACAATTTGTTATTTCGACTTTTTAGTTATTTTTCAACTTCTATGCGCACTGAGTTTCAACATCACATTCTTGCATGCAAGCATCTATGTGTCGAGCATTCTGGCTGAAGAGAAAATATTTTTGGTAGTTATGCTTTTGAGACAACTTCGTTAGAACATAATCTCGTACAGAAAACTTAATCTTATCATTTAACCGGGTGCTTACATGAGAAAGTTTCTATTTGGTGAACTTATTTCTATTTAGCTTTGGTAAAAACTTTCTAGTAGAACAGTAGAAACTCGTTTTCTTTGAACATTGCAGGCAGAAAAGTAATCAAATTACCAAAACATGACTGGGCTTCGGGTTATTGTAGATTTTGTGTTTGCAGAGAGGTTCTTGTTTCTAAGACAAAACACAACACATGCCCTCTATGTACCACATATCTGCTGCTCTACCTAAGTCTTTACAGTCATCCTCATTGATTATTAATATTTTGTCATTAATTGATGTTTGATGACATTCTGAGATACGGTTTTCAATACGGCTTAAAACATGATGTTCAGAACTGATTCTGGTCTATCTTATCGTAAGGTCTTCTCTTTATTCCATCTTAAATAGATAATGTAATTTGTAGAAGATAGCTGTCTATCTTTCAAGATGTCACCTTGTATTCTTATAAATTTTGGCTTGTCTCAAGGCCCTTCCAGGAGCATTCCCTGCAGTTGTTGCTGGAGCTGTACGCTCCCTCTTTGAGAAGATTGGAGATCTGGATATGGAATGTCGCAATCGGCTCATCCTGTGGTTTTCACATCACTTGTAAGAGTTGCTTTGATGGTTGCTGGTCTCACTATTTATTGCATCTGCATGATTTAAAAAATGTCTAAGTCTTAGCAACTTCTATTGTTGATAACTGGAGGCAAATTATCTACCCTTTTTATTATAAACCATTTCACTTTATTTGCATTTGATATCTTGGTTGAATGACTTTTTTTGAGAACTTTGTCTAATTTTCTGAATGTGTGTTTAAGAACGATGTTCCTAAAATGTTTACCAACTTTCTTGTTTTTGATAGCTATTCTGGACCTCCAATTTGAACATTTGACATGCTGTGCAACATGGTCAAATTTCTCCATGTAAGTTTTTTTTTGGTGGAGAGGGACTGAGAAATTCTCCAAGAGAACACAGCAGCATAGGAGTGGTCTCCATGGGCTAGATGAAAATTAATACCCTCCAGCCCCGAGGTAGTCCTATGCAGCCCATTTTTGGTTGGCCAGGTTTCAAAAATCCCATTTGCAACTGGAGATTGAATGCATAAATAGTTTGGCTACTTTTGTTTCCTATTGCTTCCCGAGTTTCACGGAATGGCTCTGTTGTCTATTCCGGTTTTCATCCCTTTATTATTCAGAACACAGTACTTGACTTCCATGTGCCTCTCCCGCTAGTTAACCACTGTGAAGCGGTTGACCTGCTTGCAGGCTCGCAGCCATGATTGGCATGTGCTGATGATAGATTGCTTCATTTATAAATTACCAATATAAGGTTTTCTCTTTTTTCGCTTCATTAATACTATGGGACATCAGATTGGATTCATCATTGCGCACATTTGAACTCTGAAGTTGTTCTTTCGTAAGTTTCTGATTGCTGTGTTTATGTTCTTGCTAAAACACAAGAAACTCGATTGCTATTAATTTTTGGAAAATTTTTCTTTGTCACTGCTGGATTCGTATAAATATGAACACTGAAGCTTTTCCTAAAATAATAGACGATGATGTGATCCAGGTCCAACTTTCAATTTATTTGGCCATGGGAAGAATGGTCTCATGTCCTGGAACTTCCAAAGTGGGCGCCCCAACGAGTTTTTGTGCAGGAAGTATTAGAAAGAGAGGTCCGATTGTCATACTGGGACAAGATCAAACAGGTATATACCTTCATTTGGACTTTTCTTGAAAAAAAAAAAGAGGTACTACCTTTCTCTGTTTTTCCTGCTTCAGGCCTTCAGGGTGACTCCTTGTATTTGTCAATATGGTAACTTTTAGCCTGTCTTGGATTATGGATGCAATCTTTACTATGCTAAGATTCTTGTTCATCATCTATGCATGGATTTCTTCCTCTGCATCATGAAGAGGCAGTAGCGAGTACTGAAGACTTCACTATCTTTGAATTATTTCTGTTCTTTGTAGAGTATAGAGAATGCCCCAGGATTAGAGGAGTTGCTTCCGCCTGTGGGTGGGCCTCTTTTCAAATACGCTGGAGACGATAAGGAGAGCACAGCAGAACTTGCTTTATCAGCTGAACTGAAAAATATGGTGAAGGGAAGAAAGACAGCTCGTGAAATAATTTCATGGATCGAGGAGCATGTAATACCAACATGCGGCCCAAAAGTTGCTATTGAGGTGGTTGTCCAGACTCTTCTTGATATCGGGGCAAAAAGTTTCACACATTTAATCACTGTGTTGGAGCGATATGGTCAAGTCATTGCAAGGTTAGGTGCAGATCAGGATCAACAGATTTTATTGATAGAAGAAATCAGTGCATTTTGGAAAAATAGTGCTCAAATGACATCCATCACCATTGATCGCATGATGGGTTATAGACTTTTGTCTAACTTAGCAATTGTTACTTGGGTTTTTTCTCCTGCTAATATTCAGCAATTCCATACTTCAGATCGGCCATGGGAGGTACGCAATTATATACTTTATGGTGGTGACTTTTGTTTGTTTATTCTCGTTGTTTTGATGCTTTGAGTCTTCATGTTTTAATTGTTCAATGGAAAAATTGTTTTCCATTTTTCATTTCTTTTTGTGGTTGTGAAGTTCGCAGGAAACTGTCATGTGACCATGTCTGCATGTTTCCTTCAAAATCACCTGTCATGTGACTCCTGTCTGTGCATGCTTCTTTTAGGTCTTATGTGAAATCCATGGAAAATATTAGTCTGTGCCTTTGTGGCCATTTTGCAAAACTCGGGATCTGAAATGGACAAAGTTTGTCTCGTCAGTGATTTAATATTGATAGGCATAGGATCACCATATTCGAGTGCTTCACAAACAATATTTTTTCTCAACGAGGTTGCCAAATTATTTACCTTTTTGAACATTAAGATGGCATTGATATCCATGTGATTTTCAAATATGCTACCATTTGCATCCAAGTAGTGCAGTCACCTAACTCAAATATAAACTTGACACAATTCCTGTACTCATATTATTTGTTTTTTTTTTTTGAAGGATGCGGACATAAATATGTAGTTTATGCATTTGTATAATTAGTTAAAGCATGTATAAAGATGGATGTGTTTCAGTGACGACATGGCTTTTTTTAATTTTCTCTTTTATCATATTTCAATCACAAATATTAGAAAATTCTCTTTTGATATTTGAAGAATGTTGCAAGCATAATGTATGTTAATGGCTGAAATTGGATAATAGGAGCATATTTATTTTTGTTTCTACATATCATGAGGAATTTGGATTTTTTTTTTTACTTCAAATGCTTTTTCCATTGTGTATTCTTTCCTTATTATGAGGGCTGCAGAATTGGGAGGAGCTATTTTCCCCAGTTTTACATGTGGAAGCCACAATCAGTGTCTATAGTTATCATGGCTAACTCAAGTGTAAAACCATGTGTTCCTTTCCTTACCCAGGTGAAGGATCAGTTTTGACACATGGTCCACCCCCTTGGGCTGGGACAAGCTCTTTGTTGCTGTTGATAATTGTCTATGGGCATATGTCCTTGTATGTGCATGCATCTTCATACAGAAAAGTACTAGGACAATGTGGACCCTTGATGATAGACGTCTATGCACTGTGCTAATATATGAGGTACTGTTTTATTGTTTTAAATAGATACTGAGGAATGCAATCAGCAAAACATGCAATCGTATCTCTGATCTTAGAAAAGAGATCGCTGTGTTGGAGAAAAGTGTGCTGTCCACTAAGGATGCAGCTTCGAAGGCTGTAGGTGAGCTTGAGATTGCTGAATCAAGGCTTGAGGTTGTAAATGGTGAACCTGTGCAAGCAGAGACACCAGGAAGATTGAAACGGTTGAAATTGTATGCTGACAAAGCAAAGGAAGAAGAAGTTTCAGTTCAGGAGTCCCTGGAAGCCAAACAAGCTCTATTTGCACGAGCATATTTGGAGAATGAGGTGGGTATTTTCAGTCTATGTAAAAATTAAGGAGTCTGAAGCGCTTGTCCTATCCTTGGTATTCTTTGGAACTTGAAGTTATCATTTTTTTTTTAATCATGTTCAATTTCTTTTACTTGATGTATTTGATTGCATTTGACATATGAACAAAATTAAATGATGTAGGCATTCTTCATTGAATTATATAGAAGTTTTCATGATGTGCTCGTGAAGCGTATGCCAAAATTTTCTAGCGATGACCAAGACCTTCCCAAAAACGAGAATGATGATGCAATGGCGGTTGATTCTGAGGAACCTTCTGCAGTGGAGGCGAACAATCATCAGAAGGGACAACCGAGGCCACGGTTTGTTTACATTGTTTAAGGCTTAGTTTGGAACAAATATCAATGTGTTTCCTAATTCTTAGACATTTTCCATCCACAGTAATTTGAACCTCAATGGTATAAGTAATGGCTATGATGTGGGAGAGGCCGATCAATGGCAACGCTGTGTTTTGGGCTATGCAAAGTCCTTTACGATGCAGTATGCTGATGAGGTAAATTGTCTTTCTGCTCTAGTACGAGTTTTTACATGTATTTGTTTGTTTTGCTAAGAGCATAATGTAGCTTCTGTGTGGCTTTGTGAGCACTTGCCTTTATGGGACCTTTTCTTTCTTTTTCCCATTTTATTTCTGAGCGAGGTCAGTTTCAAATCTTGACAATGTTGGTTGTATTCATTGGTTACTAGATTTGGCCACATATTGAAAAATTGGACAACAACGTGCTCGTGGAGGATGCACATCCACTGCTTGTCGAAGCTGTATACGCTGGGCTACGACGTCAGTACAGATGATAGTCACATTTTTCTTGGTAGTGTAATCACACCGTGTAACATTAATGCATAGGATTGTAGTTATTTATTCTCTTTGTGAAAAGTATTATGTAAAATTATACGATGTTCTGTTCTAATTATGAAATGTCTCGTCCTGCTCCTTTTCATTTTTGCTATACAAAGGACAGGTGCTAGCTAGAAGATCCACGAAAAATTGTTTGCTACGCGAATCTTTAAGGTTATAGCCCGGCGAAAACTGTAATGAGCCAGAAGGCTCTCCACAAGATTGTTAGATCAGACGTGTATTCCTTCAGTCTTGTGTGTTTGAATTCCAATTGGGTTCAACTCTCTATTGGCCCCTGCAGGGAAGGTGAGTAGGCAACTCATGTTGGTTTCTACTCTTGCCAATTTTCAGATGCCGAATTTCCACTGGGTCTGTAAATGTGATGAGTAATAATGAGTTGCGAAAGCGAAGGGGGACAGGGATTTAAAATTTGCATGGAAAGAAACGAGGTTAGTTAGCGGGACATTTTCTACAATGAGATGCTGACATCGCCTTGTGTCCGCGGGTTTTTTCCTCTGTACGAGCAGATACACCACGCTGGTTTCACCTGCTGCAACTGTGTCCGTCCTTTTAACAGTTAAAGACTGTAAGACGTGTTTTGGACTTTAAGTTCCTTCACCTGATGCATAGAAGGCATATCGCCTGTTTGGCTATTGTGGGTGTTACTCCTCTGTAGTTGACAGGTATTGTGTACCCTAATCAAAATTTAATGCAACTTGTCACCCAGAAGTAAACTACAGGTATTGTGTACCCTAATCAAATTTTAATGCAACTTGTCACCCAGAAGTAGGTGTGAGTGGGCATGACAAAGATTGAACTAATGATCAGCTGCTTATTAGTGTAAATCTCTTGAATTGCCTTATGCTACTATTATCTTGTTACCTTTCTGATTGTTTGCAGTTTGGTTCAATTTATGGGGATGGGTTGCATGTCTAGATCTGACTAAAGGGGTTTCTGTTTGGGCTGATATCTGTGCCAACCTCAAAACAACTAATGTCTGTCAAGGACGTGCGACATTAGGGGCCGTCTCGTTGTGTAAGAAGTTTTTTTATTATTAAATGTGAAGAAGAATTGAATATCCGAGGCAATATCTCTGCATTTTCCTCAAGGCCCTGAAAAACAAGCAATGTTAAGGAAAGAATGCGGAAAATGATTCCCCAATATGACCATATGAAAGATTCACGTTCATGCACTACGGTAACAATTATAGAAGAAGAAGATGTAAGATTGGGTCTACGGCACGTGATTGTGATTACTTAGTAATAAATTTTGACCCGGTGCAGCTGGTTCGGCCCACAGCTCGAGTAAGGTGTCTCAGCTCAGATCTGATTTGGTGTTGCATTAGATGACTCAAGTGATGGTTGTGGCTGTCAAGTCCTCTCTCTCTCCCTCTCTCTAGGTTTTATTTCACATGATAAGAGTGTCGAGTGGCACCAATGATTAGTATGGGGTCACCTAGGTGACCTAGACCTTTCTTTGTGATAGGATGTGTTGAATTAGAAAGATAAAGTGAAAATTTCAAAAGGGGGACTCAACTTCTAGTGGTATAACGAAACACACTCAACTTTAGACATCTTTCACTTGAGTGTTTCTTTCTTTTCCATGTGCTTCCTCATTGACAGCACTGCTTGAAAAACCAGTAGCATAGAGTACTTGTGAATATTTAAAGGTTAGAGATGCATGCTTTATAACATAAAAGCCTTGGTCTAAGGGAAAAACACCCAACTTGAGAAATATTATAAGGTCATAAAGAACGATCGGATGCAACTTGGCCACACACTTAACTAGCACCACATAAACACGGGCTTGGAGACTTACCCCGTGTGTGTAGGTAGATTCGCCGTCTCAGTCTCGATCACCTGTGCTTGGGGAAGAACGACTTGAAGAAAAGCAAGGAAGCCATCGACTGGTAGACCGAGGTAATGGCTGGCGGTTTGAAGCTGAGTCGTGGGCAGGAGCTGAAGGCAGTGAAGAAAAATCTGTAAGAAATGTCTGGCAAGGCTTCACACCAGCATGGTCGGTAAAGAAATATAAAACAAGCGCGAAGGGGTGGGCTGGCTGAAGCTATCGCATGCGCCTTCACTGATTGGGAAGCTCTTCCCGAGCAACGAAGGAAAGGGAGAGACAGGGAGACAGACCACACCTTTGGCATGTAATTGGAGTTCATGAATGCGAATGAGAGAGGGTGGAACATTCCGGCCAGCACAGAGAGAGAGAGAGGACAGAACCCGTCTACTTAGCCTAATGACGGTCTCTTAATTCAAAATCAATACTTACTATTAAGGCACCTTTCAACAATCAAACTGAGGACGTCGCTATAACATGCCACCCAAAACTGAGGACGTCGTTATAACATGCCACCCAAACGGACTGGTTGTGCTACCCAATGGGTAGTACCCATGTGAGAAAGAGAGTTCTGAAATCTGAACCCAATTTGACGTGCCGATCGCCGTCTTAATTCCTTTACTGGGTTCATTTTTCTTTCTTTTTGCTGTCATCTGAAACTCTTCTACTCATGGAGAGAGAGAGAGAGAGAGAGAGCGAGAGAGAGAGAGAGAGAGAGAGAGAGAGATGTGTCAGCTAATTATCCGCCATATATTGGCAAAGAAGATGTTTCTTTATTTCTTATGGAGACGGCAGACCACGGGAGCAAGAATTGCTTGACAGTGAGACAGAAATTCCAACGCAAATATTTCGTGTGAGGATTAACTTGAACGTTCTAACTCTCTCGCTCTCTCTCTCTTGAAACAGACGAAATTTGTGAAGACCAAATTCATGATAAATCACATCAATTCACTTTTACAATGAAGTGGATTCTTTCTGCAACTACATAAGTTTTTGGCAAAGGACTAGTTACATCATGTTCCAAGCATTTCCTTATCCAAGAAACTACCATGTACTCTTATTAAAAGTTAGGGCGATTACGTTATCAACTCTTGTATCATATCCTCCATTTTCATGTACTGTCTTGATGGGAGGTGTTCCCTGAAGGTGTGCTCTGAGAAAGAACTTCTCTATAGCTCATATGTCATGCCGACTTTCAGAAGATGCCGGCGTGGAATTGCCAGCGCTTGATCCCCCTGCCTCAAGTTCCTCTTGATGAAATTGTAGACATAATTTACTATAATCCTCTTGCCTAATCCTGATCCTTGTTTAGCTACTAACTCAGTCTCACCCAACAGATAGACGATGCCAGCATTGCTTGCTCTGTCTACCATGGACAACTCCTCTGCTGGATCCACATTTCCTGTATGACTTAATACAACATGCTTAGTACTTCCCTTGTTCTCTGCCGGGTTACTGCTATCTGATGAATCCATACTAGCGTCTTCGTTTTCAGCCAGGTTTTCGCTATCGTCATGTCTTGGCATGAAGGCTGCCTCTTCTCTGATGAATTCCTTCAACCTCTCGATCAACAGCTCCTCAAATCTCTCCTTCTCACTTCTCAGATCAGTGTAGCCATACCTGACAATGCATCGATACACACGAAGCTCGTGTGATCCTACTCGTCGGAAAAGAAAACGCTCTTCAGGGATAATTTTGCTTACTGGAAGTGGTTTAATGGCCACAAAGACCAGAACTGAATGCAGGGCTGTGATGTTGGATGCATAGTGACTGAATATTGGTGGAATGCCTTGCACTAGCTCAGAGTAAAAGAGACCAAGCCCTGGCATCCTGTGCATGTGGGGTTTGCTGGCCACTTCTCTGACTCTCTCTGTTGATATTTTGTTTTGCATCTCATATATGTACTTGGTCCGGTGCACATAGTTCCACACAGACATGATGAACATCACGACAGAAGCAAAGGCTAACGGTAGGTAACCTCCTTCAAGGAACTTATAGAAGACAGAGCTCAAGTAGATATACTCAACTGGAACTATGGTTAGAATGTATACAATAACCAAGAAAATATTCTTCTTCCATATCATTATCATAATTAGTATAAGGAAGGCAGATGTGATTGCCTCTGCAGTCATCACAGCGATCCCTGCATTTTCCACAAACAAAGGAAAAAGCAATGAGCTTCAGACTATATTTCCTGTTGAGGATGTCAATAATGAAACTTGGATGTAAACTTATGTGGTTCGCATGCATCCTACCATATGCATTGCCAATCTTTGCAGTAGTTTGGAATCCTGCAGTAACACCAATACAAGCACACATGAGTAGGAAGTTGACTTCGGGAATGTAGACCTGGCCTTCATATTTTGCAGATGTATGAACAATCTTCACAGGCGGGAAGCAGCCCAGTGAGACTGCTTGTTGGAGAATGGAGAAGACGCCGGAGATCATGGCCTGGCTTGCAATTATAGATGCTGCTACAGCCACAGCGAACATTGGCCAATACAGAGGTCCTGATTCAAGATAATGAAATTTTTTTATATACACGTGAATTTTTTAGATATATATGCAGGAACAGAGCATCTGCTCTTAATTATGTGAAGGTAGAAGAAAAATTGTAACAAGAAATACAGTGAATCTGTGAATGTTACCTGGAATTGATGCATAGAAGGTATCACCAACATTATGGCTGTTTTTACGGAGATAAGATGCTTGACCTGTGTACGTACAGATGAGTGCCGGGAAGACTATAGAGCACATACTAATTTGTATTGAACGGACTGTAAAATGACCGAGATCGGCAAACATAGCTTCTGTTCCTGTAAGTCAACCAACGTAGATTCATCAATCACTCAGACCACCAACAACAGACAAATGAGACTGTCACATTTTTGTTACCGTTGAAGGCATGCCTGTGTCGATAAGGTGAATAAATTACTGATTCAAGGAGGATTAAGTACTAAAATGACTCGGTGAGTAACAAATTTGTTACTAAAAACATAAAAAACTGTGAAAACAGAGCAAAGCTCATGAAATGGGCGGGATAATTTGAAGATGATTTTCCATTCCTGAATCATGTGACCAGAGGAATGACTGGTTATACGACATATGTTGTAGAACAAATTTAAATTGTACTATATATTACAAAGCATATCAAATGGAGTTTGTATCCGTAACTAGGGTTGCAAATTAATATCTACAAATCAAGGATATGGCATAATGAGGGGGTAGTTATATTTTAAGGCATCGGAACTGTTCTGTTGGTCACAGCCAATTCATCTAAAAAAGCAACTGGTTTTTCAAGTTTTTCAAATGCAAACCAAGAAATGGTGCACAAATTTCGCTGAAAAAACATATTATGTTCATCAGCTACGAGCGCTATGCATGAAGGAAGTTGATGAATTCATGATACCGATACCAATGCACGAAGGAAGCTGATGAATTCTTCACAGCGATCAGAGAAAATAACATTGCTTTGCATGCAGGAGAAGATTACATGTATTTTTGTAAGCAAGAAAATTTAAATATGAGTGTTGCATTATTGCATATTGATTAATTAATAATCAGTAAAACTTGGATTGTTCAAATGAGATTAGCATATGAAACAAGCTGAATCATCTAGCAACACCATTATCACTGTTGTGAGTTCCCTTGACGTTACACATCAATAAGAATCTCATTAGAAACATAACACCATCATAACTAGTCGTCCATATCATTAGAAATAATCAAGTACAAACCTGTAATGCACAAAACAACTCCTCCCAAGGAAACCCATGCCTCTTTCTTGTTCCTCGTGAAATAGTGAATAATATATGCCGGATTGAAGGCCTTGATGACCAAGGGGTCATATTTGATGAAATTGTAGATGCCGATTAGCCCGATGAACGCGAACCAGACACAGATTATTGGGGCAAAGGTGTAGCCTACTCGATCGGTCCCGAACCTCTGTGCCTGGAAGAGGCAGATCAAGATGATCACAGAGATCACCACAATCTTGCCTGCAAGATAAAAGCTTCATTACCAACATGGCTATCACCCTAATTGGCGTAATATATGAACGTAGGTAAGGCATGTTGGCTTTCAGGATCCTGTCGATCAGTGATCTTCTCCTTGAAAGAAAGAAGCACAAGGGTGGAGGGAAGCGTTTCATAGCACTGAAAACATTTCGGGGTGGTACTGAGCGGGTGAAATTTCAGCCATTCAAACCAATCACAGGCAAAAGTTTTGCACAGGCAAAAAATTTGTTAGCCTTAAAAGGATTCTACAATTTTAGTTGAGAACTTTTTGGTGCGTAATGTAAGATTCTTTCGAAACACCTTCTTTGTGCTGTGAAACCGACTTTCTACCTACTAGGTCCACCTCAATCTCAATGCTCAGACTTCTTGCCACGTCTGTCGGGCCTGATGCTTGGGCCGTGGCCCCGGCTAGAAACCGACTCTCTAGTTACTAGGTCGAGATCAATTCTCAGTCTTATATATATATATATATATATATATATATATATATATATATATATATATATATATATATATATATATATATATATATATATATATATATATATATATATATATATATATCCAATCTGTGTTTAATGGTAAAAATAAAATTTGATTTAGATGATTGAGTGATTCTCAATTACTAGAGAGACTGAGTCATCATTCACTTACTCACACTTTTTTTTCTTCATATATATATATATATATATATATATATATATATATATATATATGTTGTTGATAGTTGGTACTCACAAGAATATAGAAATACTACTGATCTATTAGTTTCATTGATCTTAGAGTTGGTACTCCTAAAGGCATGGAAATGGAATACTTATTTATTTATTTGTGGAAATGGGGAGAGGGAGAGAGAGAGATCCACGTTATCAGGATTACTTGGTGGGAGGCATGAACAGTTATTCGCCGGGAAGGAGAAGGAAGGATAAAAAAAAAAAGTGCAGGAAACGCTTACCTTGAGTCAATGAAGAAGCCGCCCTTTGGAGCCCACCTACTGCCGAGAGCACTGGACACAAAGAACGAGGGAAGTTTATTAAAGTTATATTGGGAAAAGCAATGACTCATCCATTCCAGAACTCTGCTTACGAACACTGTATTGGAATTCCAACAAAATGCCAAATGGTACCAACCCTAAAGCCTCCTTACTCACATGTTCTTAAATCACAAGATAGAATGTTCAATGGCTCTCTCTCTCTTCGTTGTGCAGAATCTCAAGAGATCCACCTACCATTTACCAGTCGCCTCTCTCTCTCTCTCTCTCTCTCTCTCATTTGTGCCTACCATTTACCAGTTGCTGGTCCAACCAGATCTCTCTCTCTCCTCCTCCTCTCTCTCTCTCTCTTGATAAGAAAGTTGAGTGGGACCAACGTTCAGTGTGGGCACACTGTGATCTTTCACTGTAAGAAGAATTTAGAAAGAGAAAAAGAAGATTTTTTTTAAAAAAGGCACTCAAGTTTTAGTGGTATTACCAAAACATACTCAAATTTTAGATATCTTTCACTTAACTGCTTCTTTTCCATGTACATCAAGCGGCTAAAAAACAAATTTAGACCCAGTTTGGCAAGTTCGAAGCTGCCAATTCCCCACAACTCATATGTGGGGCAGCCATCTTTCAATCACAATCTATAGTCAAAATAACACAACTTTTGACCCAGTGGTGGAGCCAAAAATCATTGGATGAAGGGAGCAGACACATAATGACCCAATTTTAGACCCTTCAAAAACATTTTTAGACCTTTCAATTAGATAAAAATATGGTTGGGAAGTAGGGCTGTTCACAAGTCGAATCGGCTCAAGCTTGGTTAGTTCAAGCTCGACTCGTTCGACCGAGTCCTTCCTCGAACTTGACTCGTTTAAACTCATTTACCAACTTCTCATTTGACTTGGTCTCTTTCTTTGGTTTTAAGTTTGAAGATTATACATATTAACCTATATTATATGAGCTTGGTCGAGTTTAATCGAATTGAGTTCAGTTAAACTCAGGGAGGGAGAGAAGGTTTTGAGTGAATTAATTACCAGAGATGCAAGGAGTAAGGATTCCATCTCCAACCACCATTGAAGTTCCAAGGATGGTCATCATCAGCAAGGCATACTTTGCTGCTGTGCTTTCAAGCTTCTTCTTCAACCAAGATGCTCTTCTCAGCCTCTTGCTTGGCAGCTCTAGCTGGTAGTTTGACAGGACCCTGTCCTCAGCTTGTTCATTGGGGATGAAACTCACTTTCGCATACCGGCACACCAGTGAGTACAGCGCAAACGTGCCGCCTACAAAGAAAGACAACTGGTATTAGCGCCGAAATTCACGTAGTACACTGGAAAATGTAAGCAATGACATGTATTCGACTATTCGTAGTGTGTTTGATAGCTTCAGATCTTAGATCCGAACTCAACCTCATATCCTTTCTAAGTATGACCCACAGAGATTCTCAATCAAAACTTGGCGTCTCGCGTGGCCCCAAGACAACTCGGATTCTGGCAATTCGGGCCCAGAGAAATATTCCACCTAAATAAATATGGGGCGAAACTTATGAGAATCGGTCAAATTTGGCTCCTACTACTATACAAATCTTGTGGGGTGAAAGTAGAGTAAGTAGAGTTTACATGGGGCAAGTAAATCAAGGAAGCAATTTCTTAAGGAGACAGTGAGACATGGGATGCTTCCTGGACATGCTCAAAGTCAAGTCTTTCTTTGAAGCTCTCACACCAACTCATCTTTCTTAGGCTTCTTCAATTAAGCATCAATCAGAACATCCCATCATAAGAACCAAATTCAAGAAATAATTCCAGAACTTCTATGAAACCGACTTTGGCAGATCCCGGTCTTATCATTTTTCTCTTGATTGGTAAAATTAGTGTGGTAAAAATCGGTTCTTGGTAGAGCTGTGGTGAAAAATCTTTTTCTAAAAAAAATATAAAAAGTATAATTTAAAAATTAAAGTTAAAGAAAAGAGAGAATGATTTTTTTTTTTTTTCAAATTGATGAGGAGGCCCCACCCAGTAGACTAGACGAGGTTGACCGAACTTGGCATTTGCAGCCTTTGTCTGATAGTAATATATAGTTTCATTATATACTAATCCCGATGCAAAGCAGTTGTGGAGATCCTTGTCCTGACCTTCACTAGAAAAATGAAAGAATCTACAACACTTTGCATCCCAGAGAAAGAAAGGGCGAGTTGGTGAGGATTAAACCATGTAAACCATTAAAAACATTTTTTTTTTTTGTATATGTTTGAATGTTAGAGTCTCATGGTTCGTCATATAAAAGCCTTGATGTAAGGAAATACTCAAGAAATTCTATAGGCTTATAAAGAGTTGTTTGGTAGTAGAGATTCTTTGTGAGAGTGTTTCATGAATCATAAAACACTTGAACTATTTGTTCAAGTTAACCTGTCTCAATCGCGTGTGAGGCACTCACATAATGACTCCGGTTGCCAAACAACTCCTCCTACTTGACATGTACTATAACTTTTAGACTTTTCACTTATATATATTCACATCAATATATTTAAAACTCTCTATGTCCATTTCATGAGATATAGTTCATTGTATAATAACTTTAGTAAAAGTAAGAATTATGACAACTAATTGCGTGCCGTTTAATTAATAATTTATATGAGAACGGGATAACTTTTTTTTAATCAAAATACAAATCATCAATTTAAAAAGAAAGCGTAAATTTACACATTATAATTTTTGAGATCATCGATGAGCTCACCATTTCCGTTGTCATTGGCGCGTAGAACAATGAAAATGTACTTGACCATGGTGATGAGGATGATGGTGTAGTAAATGAGGGAGAGGACTCCCAAGATGTCGTCCTCATTCTTGATGCCGTGGGTGAAGGTGCTTGCGTAGACGTAAAGCGGCGACGTCCCGATATCGCCGTAGACGATTCCGATGCTCTGGAACGCCAACCTCAGTGTCGTCCCCCAACCGAAGTCCTGTAAATTTTCCGGGAGAGAACACAAAAACTCAGTAAACATCAGCCAATTCCAACGAGAAAGAGAGAGAAACTTCGTTTAGCAGAAATATAGAACTCAGTAAACAGAAACAAATTCCAACAAGAGAGAGGGAGGGAAACTTGGTTTAGCAGAAACATAAAGCTCAGTAAACAGCAACCAATTTCAATGAGAGAGAGAGAGAAACTTGGTTTAGCAGAAATATAGACCTCAGTAAACAGTAACAAATTCCAACAAGAGAGAGAGGGAAACTTGGTTTAGCAGAAACATAAAACTCAGTAAACAGCAACTAATTCCAATGAGAAAAAGAGAGAGAGGGAGAAACTTGGTTTAGTGGAAATATAAAACTCAGTAAACAGTAACAAATTTCAACGAGAGAGAGAGAGCTTGGTTTAGAGGACAGTCGTTGCCCAATGGTGTAAATGAAAAAAGAAAAGAAAAGTTGAGATCAAATCCCAGTTACAGCAACAGCCTGCTGCTCTGCTTTGTGTCTCTTTATAAGAGCATCATCCCAAATCCCAGCCGAATTGAGGAGTTGGCGATGAGTTTATAAGAGTCAGAACAGTGGCGTGACTTGCTTTACTAGCTGGTACGGCTTGTGAGAGAGACTCAGAGAGAAAGAAAGACAGAGAGAGCTGTTACGTGGTGTCCGTGGCCATGTCCATGGGGCATCTTAGCGGATTCGACATCAAGAGAATCGAGTCTCTTGAGCATGTTACCCCACGACATCTTCTTCTCTTTCAAGCCCTCCATCTTCCCACCACCCATCTGCTCCATCTCTCCCTCCTCGACTACCTCCTGATCTCCTGGCATTTTTGCCCCCCTCACTGCCTCCCTCTGAAGCGAGATGTGAGAGACAGAGAGAGAGAAGGGTTCTGAATGATCTTGTGGATCCTAAACCCCACTATTTATATGCTTGGATGCCTCTTTTCCTTGGCTTTTCGTAGAGACAGAGAGAAAGAGAGAGATGATTCTTTTTGTTGTTTAATAAGGAAACTATAATATTGATTTCATTGACTCTGGTCCAATAATGTATCGAATGAGGCCTACACCACGCACGCCCCTCACGTTCTGAGCCACCGGACAGTCGGCCACCTCTCGCTTAGTCCTCTCGCCCTCTTTCACCGGACCCACTGCCTCTATTCAAGTTCAGCCCTTAAGATGAGGTTAAGCTCTACATTTTTTGCTTTTTATCATCAACAACTCTTTCATGAATTTCTTTCTATGTTCTTGTCGTAACAAAAAACAACCTCTTCTAACATAGCCCCTCCGCTGCTCTAACCTGTTTGGAATGTCTGACTGGACCAGAGATTGGTAGAAGGTCAGTTCATAATTCAATTTTAGTGTGGGTTAATTCTCGAAGCTGGTTACATGCACCGCTGGGTACACAGAAAAACTAAGCTGGTTACATGCACCATTCGGTACGCAGAAAAACTGTAAGTTCGGGGCATAATGACCAGAACGCCTATAGTCCGTGTAGGGTAGCCATCTTATAAAAGTAAAAGACGTGGTGAAATGGTCAAAAGTTAAAAAAAAAGACATTTACTTTTAAAAATTTTCCAAAATTCCTCAACTCCCCTTCTCTTTTTCCGGTGCATACCGTGCACGCAACTCACCCTCGTCAATCCCTTGTGCAACGTGACAATAACTTTGACCTAAGAGGCAAGGGGAAAGAAGGGAGTTGTGGCTTTTGGTTCCCTCGGGAGCACATCTACACTTGGTCCATTTATGAGATTTACAACCTGACGTCAGGCTCTTGGTTGGGTGGATTCCAATCTGTCCCCTAGCAGTTTCAACTCCAACCTAAAAAATGCTAAGAACCAGTACAATCATCTCATTAATGACCCTCTTTATAAACCCTTGAATATCACTCACAATTTTCAATATGAGACTAAACTTTTGAGGCGTTATACTCATGTGACAATCAAACTCCTACCCACCACATTAACTTGAGGGCGACTTGTATGGTATGGAGAGGCGTGAAAAGAGCCTCGGCCTTCTTCCCTAGAGACACATGAAAGGAGCCTTCTTCCACGGGGACACGCGTCTCCTTTCATGCCTCCCCATAACACATAACCTCTCCGCAACAACCCTGCGGGAAAAAGGCCCCCTAACCTTTTATTCCAAAAGAAAGTCTGTACAGCAAAAATGGGCAGTCACTTCACCCTACGGGCTAGAGCGAGCCAAGAAGAAAAAACCAAACAAGAGTACATCAAAAGTTACGGACCCAAAACTACAGATAATGAGCTAAAAGAGACAAAATATCACGAGCAGGTTGTTGTTGCAGAATTTCAACACGATGCAATAAGTTGTTGTAATTGTTGAGCCATCCGTGGAAGGGCCGACGTCCTTGAACCATGGTCCAGAGTCTTCTAATCCAAGGCTTGTTGTTAGAAATCAGTAAAATTTTCTGAAATATCTCCAAACCACCACCCATCAAGAGCTGACGAAAGATAGAGTCCTCAAGTAGATCATTGTTGACCTCCTACCAAGTTACACCTTGGTCAAGATGCAAACCATGTGAATCTTTAAGCAAAAAAGCAACCAGATGTCTGCCATTAGTAGCAACGGAGGCGACTTGCAGGCAAGCTTGGCCTGTCACAATACGCAGGCATTTGTCAGGAACAATCCCCGTACTCAACCAAACCTGTAGGTCTTTTCTGTCCTCACCAGAGTTCCTCAAGATTGCATAGAAACCATCAACACAGACCCGCCAAATAGCATAAGGGTCTTGTTGAGGAGACGAAGTATCTTCTTTATGGATTTTCAAATTGCGCTTACACCAAATTCTCCAGAGAATGATGTGAAAACAAATATTCCAGCACTTCATAAGCCAACCTCTTTTGAAGCTACAAGAGAACCAACGTTTTAGCTCCGTAACAATAGTGTGTTGGGGTTTATATCTTCTATTGAATTTGGAAGTAATGAATTTCCAAATTTTTGAGGAGTGCAAACACGAGAAGAGGACATGGTAAGTAGACTCTTCATCCTTAAGACAAAGAGCACATCTGTTAGCTAAAGAGATACCACTTTTCTTTTGTCGATCAAAAGTAGGGAGACGATCGTTGCACGCCAGCCAAACAAACCACTGCGCTCTAGGATGGGTCTGGGGGAACCAAATCAAATTCCTCCAGGACTCCTCGCCATATTTCTGCCTGACCGCGTCCCACACATCAGACGTTTTGATGTTAGAGGCAGGAGCGTTTTGCCAGAGAAGGAGGTCCTGTTGCGAACGTAAGTTAGGTCTCTCCATCCCCACCCGAGTGAGAAAGTCTTTGAAGCTGTGTAAAATAGGCAAGTCAGAGTCAAAGACCTGCTTAATGGAAAACTCAAAGGCAAATCTTTTCGAAGAATTCAAGTGGGCAATGAGGAGGAAACCACCCCAGTTATCCGTCCAGAAATGGATGGCGCCAATACCAACAGACCACCTGACATGTTCTTTGATTTGAATCCAGCTTTTCCTAATACATTTGAAGAACCAAGACTCCTTTTTAGGGCACTTTAAGGTTCAGAGACTGTGGAAAGAAAGATATTTTTTCCTGATAAAGCTCGCCCAAGGGGCCTTATCCTGACAAACGTGGAGCGTGATGCGACCGATACAAGCTTTGTTTCAATCAGCAAGAAGTTTCAGCCCAACCCCCCCTTCCAATACCGGGCGGCAAAGAGTCTTCCAGGCAACCAAGTGCACACATTTCCTACCTTCTTGGCTGCCCCAAAGGAAATTAGCCATAGTAGCTTCAAGTTTATGTTGGATAGACTTAGGGAGCATGAAGGCAGAGCACCAGTAGCCAATAATGCTAAGGAGAACATACTTAATCAAGCAAAGACGCCATGCATAAGAAAGAAGCTTAGAGGACCAAAGCAAAAGTTTCTTTTTCACCTTCAAAACTAGAGAGGCACATAAGTTGTCATGCATATTACCCACAAAAAGGGGGACACCCAAATAAGTAAGGGGAAGAGAGCCTTGAAGCCAATCAGTGTTGCTGATGAAAGAGAGAGGAGCTCTTTGTTCCCCAAAGGAGATCGCATGAGATTTATGGGGGTTAACACTTAAACCAGAAGAGAGCTTAAGGGCCTCAAGAGCAAGCATAACCTCGTTGTAAGAACGATTTTCACCTCTAGAGAAAATGATAAGAGCAAAGGTGAGAAGAGAAGGGCAAGCTCCTACCCGAGGGATATAGGGGGGGTTCAAGGAGCCCTTCCAATGCCTGTACTCTAAATTCCTAGAGAGCTCTTCCATGACAACAAGGAAAAGAAAAAAAGACATGGGGCCCCCTTGCCTCAAGCCTCTGTGCATGGGGGGAAAGTCACCAGGAACACCATCAATGAGGACAGCAAAAGAAGCAGAGGAGACACACGTCATAACTCTATCAACCCAGGGTAAGCTGAAGCCCAAGTTGATGAGGGCATTCTTAAGAAAGACCCAGTCAACCCTGTCGTAAGCTTTGGAGAAATCAATTTTAAAGCAAATATTACTCTGTCGCAGCCCCTCAAGAGAGTGAATACATTCATGAGCAAAGATAATATTCTCAGTGAAAGAACGCCTAGGAAGGAAAGCACCTTGGCCATTGCTAATGACTTTCTGCAGACAATTTTTCATGCGAAAGGAGAGGAATTTGGATATAATCTTGTACAAGACATTGCACAAGGCAATAGGTCGGAGATCATCAACTTTGAACAAACCCTCTTTTTTGGTAATAAGAGCAATGTAATTACGATTTATTTTCTTAACCAATTTCCCAGTGGCGAGGAAGTTGTTAATAACCTGCAGTAAATCATGGCCGACAATACTCCAGTGGTGCTGATAGAAGGAAGCAGGGAAACCATCCAGCCCCGGAGCACTATTCCCTTCCATGGTGAAAACCACACGTTTCACCTCGCCAAGAGTCGCTGGGAAGCCTGGGATAAGTAAAGTGACATTGTCTTCTAACAACAATATAGGGCAGTCAGTCCTCTTATCCAGGCAGCAACCAATCCATCCTCAGAACCAAGAAGGGCACAGAAAAATTCATCACAGATAGATCTAATGTGGTTCGCATCGTTAATTCTCGTACCATCATATTCCAAGGCAGATAAGGAATTCTTCGTTCTTCGGCCTTTGACAATTGCTTGGTAGTAAGCCGTATTGCGGTCTCCCTCTGCCAACCACTTGACTCGAGCTCTTTGCCTCCATAAGCTGTCTTCCTCTTCAAGGGAAGCTTGCAACTCCTCGCAAAGAAGTTTCACATAATTCATGTCACTAATAGAAGAAGCCAGTTCAAGAGATTGGACCTTGTCAAGCTCTTCCTTTAAAGCTTTGATACGGAGTGATATGTCGCCCACACAATTCTTAGCCCAATTGGAAAGCCTAGAACGTGTGAGTTCCAATTTCTTGATTACCCTCACCATGGGGCAGCCATAAGCTCGCAAACTCCAAGCCTCTTGTACAAGGTAATTGCATTGAGTTCTTCTAGCCCAGAATTGAAAATATCTGAATTGAAAGAATCGACTAGCAGAGTTAGGAGTGAACCGCGTAGACACTTTGAGAGCAGAGTGGTCAGAGGTCGATCTAGGAAGGATCCGCAAATCAGTATGGCTGCCCCAAAGATCCTTCCAAACATTATTAATAAGACCCCAATCTAACCTGCATAAAATTTCACTCGCACCTTGTCTGTTATTGCTCCAAGTAAACCTGCGATTTGGGTCAGACAGTGGAAACAAATGGCAGTTCGAAACAAACCTATTAAAGGAAGAACAAGAGTTCAGGTTGGGAGGGCAACCAGTTTTGTCTTGGCTAACCAGCATGGCATTGAAATCCCCAACTAAAAGAGTCGGGCCATGGAAATCAGATAAGATGTTCTGTAGGACTGTAAGAGCCCAAACTCTTTCAACATACTGTGGGGGGAGATAAATACCCCCAGCAAGGAACTTGACATGGGTCTGTTTGTCAGTGACCTCCAGAAGGATCCAATACCTATTCATATTAAAGACCGAAACCGAGAATTTTTGTGGTTTCCAACCACAGAAGATACGAACAATACCATCACACAAAATAGAATTGGACAAGGTAGCATAAGAGCCAAGGATACCCGAATTAGGGTGGAGGCGATCAACATGAATAAGAGTGTCAAAAATGAAGAAACAATCAATGGCCTCATGGTGCATAGTGAGAAGCAGATCATGCCTAGCAGAGTTTCTAGCTAGACCACGAATATTCCATGCTAAACACTTCATTGAAGAGGGGAAGGAGAAGTTACCTGGTTGGAAGGATTACCTTCACCACTGCTATTAGGAATGTCGTTGGTCTGAGAAGGTGGACCGATGTCTGAAGAACCCTCTACCCAGCAAGGACCCACGCGCTTACGCTTACCAGCTGGCCCCGATGGATCCGGATCGGCAAAACTGCGATTTGCAGTGTCCTGAGCAGATTTCCTATGACCAGCCAGCCTACTGCCCCTCCATCGACTATGGGTAATACCCCCTGCAGAAAACAAAAGTTGAAAGCTCCCAGCTTGTATATCAGCCTTATGAACATCATCTTGGCCATCAACGGGAGCTTTAGCAACGGTTTGAGGATTGCGCTTAGGGGATGATGTGAAAGAGGAACCGGGGGGTATATCAGTAGGTAGATTTCCAGTCCGATAGAAGGGATTACCCATACTGGTCTGGTTCTCAGTTTCAACCCTCATAATGTCTTTACCCTTAGCTCTTCTTATAGTGGTGTCGACTCTAGGTGCTTGGTATGGTAGCTGCGCAGGACCCCTATTAGTATGTTCATGAGGGGGCGGGGCGTCTTTGGTGGACAGAGAGCTTTCCGTTGGATCCTCGTTGTTGTCATCTAACTCCATTAAAGCCGTGAATTGATTCTTAGAAGTATGTAACCCCTTCCGACCTTCCACATTAGGACCTTTGCTGGAGCTGGACACCTTTATAAAGTCTTTTCCTTTGGCCGCTTCATGGGAATAAGTTCCTTGATTGTGGGCTTCACGCTTGGGACATTTATTGGGAGGATGAGTGTTGACACCACAAAACCTGCAAAAACGTAATCTCCCCTCATAGATTAAGGATTGGGTGAGGGTATGGTTATCCTTTAACACAAATTGAAATTCAGGAGGTAGAGGGGCATTGAAAGGAAGTTCGACTCGGATTCTAGCAAAGCCCCCTCGATTGATGTCTCTGGTTTGATTGTCCATTTCCAAAAATTCACCCTCAAACCCTTGGCAATGCTGTTGAAGATTTGCGCAGTCCACATATTCGGAGGCAGATTAGGGAGTCGAATCCAGAGAGGGGAGGAAATCTCAGGCGGCATGGTGAGGGGTTGTCTGGGTTGCCAACGGTGTGTGACAAGAATCCTGCCCCCAACCCTCCAAGCTCGTTTTTGAAGGATGCATTGAAGTTGTTGTTCATCGTCAACCCGAATGAGAAAGGTGCCACCAGTGAGTATGGTGAACTTAGGGTAAACTATACCTGACCATATCCTTGTGAGTTCCAGAAAAACAAAGGAGAAGTTTGTGCTGCCATTGGGGGAAGAACCTTGCAGCCGTGCCAACGCTGCCCATTGAAATGGTCTGTTCATCTCTTCATACGCTTCTTGGGGAATGAAGATTTTGAATCTGCCGTCGTGATGCTCCACCTCCAACGGGTGCTCTGGAATGCTACCGGCAGGAGGTCCACCACCAACCAAGGATGCCCATGAGCGTTGTCCACACCCTTGTTCCAAACGACTGCCAGGGGAGGACGGTGAAGGAGGGTCAGGAGTGGGAGATGCTCCTGTCTCGAGGGAAGTGGTTACCTGCCCTTTGAGAGGGGGAAAATCTTCTTCCGTTGCCATGGGTACCTCCATGGCCCACGGTCCCCCCCCACCAAGCGGGAGGAGAGGTGGGGGGGGACGCTCAGCACGCTCCACCAGCCAAACCCTAGCAGAGCTTCTCTCTCCTCAAACCAGAACCGATTATATCATAACACATAACCTCTCGAACACCAACTTCCCTCGAGCAGAAAACCATGACTGAGAAAGCTACTCTTAAGACAAGTCAAAGTCATGACCCATGAAAGACTGGGAAACTGTTCCAATCATTTGGGAATTCAAATTGCTCGATTCAGAACAACCAAATACATGAAGAACAAGATCATGATCGAGCTCGAAACAACCAAAAATTGCCAAATCTCTGATGCCTCCTTCTCATAACTAGGGCAAGGAAAGGCCGGAGACGGCGCAATCAACTTAGAATTGACTTAATTGTGAGATACCGACTAGTCTTCGAGAGTGGAGCCGGAAAAGTCTAGGTATTCATGCATGAGAGGTTTGAAAATGTTAATCACTCATTAGTGAAAGGGAGATAATGAATGTTATCCACAATTAGATCATGTGGGTAAGGCGTTCAAAACATACAGAACATGATTTTGGCTACTATTCTGCATTCGGAATGGTGTGATATTTAAGCTTCTTTTTGCTTTTCTATTATATAACTTAGTAAAACACTGGATTTTCTTGGTATGGAACTACAATTCTTCTGTCTACCAAAAAAATTTTCCTAATATCTCCAACAATCTAGCAACTAAAATGTGATATTCAAATTCACAAGTATTTATTACTGATATATATACATGTTGACCTATGTATTCAACAAATAGTGATCAATTAGATCAATTCACTAGTCATCGCCCCACAATAAGTTTGGCGTTTCTCATGAACAAGATCACCAGATTGGGGAGAGAGAGAGAGGAAGAAAGAACCGATAAAACGAAAATTTATATCAAAATTTAGGGACAAGAAGTTCCTCAGTTACAATAACAAACGAGAGAAAAAGAGATGAGTTGTTTGATTAGAATAAAATAAAACATTCACAATTACCAATTAACGAACAACGATGGTGTTGCAAATCCAAGTTGGTACGTACAAAAAAGCAAATAGAGTTTGACTTTGGATTGACTTTTTTTTTACTAGCAACTAAGCAAATACCATGATTACGAAACCTAAACAAAAGTAGATAGATCTTCTGGTTGATTTTGTCATGAAATGTAAGCAATTTAAATTGCATCTTAACGGTAACGCTAATTTTATAAGAGTCTATTACGTAACCAAGAAATTTCTGGCTCATAAAAATCACGATACATCTACATCAATCAATTTCCAGAATTACTTTTCTCTTATTATTGACACCAATGGATGGCCCACGTGAGAGAGAGAGAGAGAGAGAGAGAAAGATATGAGTCGAAGCCTGGTTCGGCGGCCATAGATCTCACCAGTCTCAGGCCGTCTGAGATTAGCTTTTGAGAGCGTGAAAGGGACCCAGCTTCGCTCCCTCGTGGCTGCGAGTGCGACAGAAGAGAGTTGGTTCAAAATTGCCGGCAGAAGCAGAACGGAGTATCCTTTTCACATTTTTCAGAAGAGAGTTGGTTCAAAATTGCGGCAGAAGCAGAACGGAATATCCTTTTCACATTTTCTTTCAACTTACTGGTCCAAAAATGTAAGTTTCCAAAACAGGCCCACGACTTTTACCGGCATTATGTGAAAGACGTCAGTACGATAGATGATTGAGGAACACTTACGAATTGAATTAAAGTTTTTAAATTTTGATATGGTCAAAATATCATTTTTTTTTTAATTTTATATAAACCAAGTAAATTTTTTTAATATTTACATATAAATTTTAAAAAAAAATTAAGGTAGAACCATTATGCCCTTGAACACTTCTATAAACATTGAAGCATCTTCTTTTTATTTGCCCACAAAGTTTAGATTTGCTTAGGTAAATGGTGAGACTTCCTTGTACTTTAGCTTGCACTTAGATTTCACTCCCTTTTTAGGGTAGATGAGCAAATCTAGTTATGTTTACACATGTTTAACTCCAATGAGTATAGTTCAAACATGTATTTTTTTTTTTAGTTTAAATGTGAGTGGTTCATTCCACCGCTTTTATGAGAGGCTCCCTCCCTTTTGTGTCTGTCCTCATGGATTCTCACATAATATGCTTCGAGCCTTTTTACGGACCAGAGGTAGAGTGTATTGGAAAGTGACAATAACTACTCCAAAACTTAAACCTGAGTCTTTAGAGGAGTCAGATCACCTTGCCGCCCAACACGTTACCACCGGGATGTGTTATAGGGTATGTCTTCAATTCAACGTGCAAAGGGCTATGCTTTTATAACGAAACTGGTATGAAAAAATTGTGAATAGGTGTCATGTGCCAAATCAAAATATCTTTATTGAGATAAAAAAAGGTAAAAGGGTAAAAAAGATTTATAAAATTTTAAAATGTCTAAAATTCTCATTTTTTTTATAAAAATTCAAAACTACCCTTCAACCCCTTTTGATGTATACTTGTTGCGTGCTGGAAATCAAAGTTTATTTGTCATTGAAATAACCCATACCATCAGGTGTCATTTTGCAAAACCAACGGTGTATATAATAGGAGTAAGAATGATAAAAAACGCAGGGCACTTTTCAAATGTTCTTATTAAGCACCTAAGTTCTTTAATGGTTAATAAAAGAAGATGCACATAAAATTATTTTGTTGAAGTTTAATTGGATACACACAGAAAATACGCTTACCTCTATTGTTATAATTAGTCTTTTCTTCAAAAACTTTCTTAAGGAAAACACTACATCATTGTTTTGAATATTAACAAAACAAGTAAGTCACTTGGATACAATTAAGAAAGATAATATAAAATAATCAATTTATATTTGTCTTTGATCTTTTATCATATTAACGATAACTTAAGTCGGTACCAGCGTGGGATTAATGGGTGAACGGTTGTTTTTTTGCCACGTAAAGAATCTAACGGTCTTTCTTTTTCAAATAGAAAGCTAATTGTACTTTCAAAAGACCAAAATGCCCCTCAAATAGAGGAAATAAATGTTTATCCTTAATTGAGATCCTTTGCCCCCTTTTGAAGAGTATTTTAGTTCCTTGAAAATACAATTAGCAACTTAATCTCAGTGTAAGATTTTCTTAAAGCAATAGCCTAAATAATTATCATTAGATCTGACATATTAAGGTATGATATCAACTTGTTTTTCATATATATATATATATATATATATATATATATATATATATATATATATATATATATATATATATATATACCTTGAATAATGTCTCTGTCTTTTTAGAATCGTACAGCTATTTCACTGAGACTGTAAAAAAATAAAGAGAAAAAAGTGATAGACATTTTTGTCATCTAGTATCAATTCTCATTTTTTCTTCTTGTTTTTCTCTCAAACATCTATCTCAATGACATGAACAGCCCTAGTTAGATATGTGAGTAACTCTAAATAACCAAAGTCACCACCATTTATATATACATATATACTGAAATCTTCCAATCATCTTGAACTCAGCTATTCACAGCCACACAATGCAATGTATGAGATAGTGGGTTGTGGGAAGTTACAGAACAGAAAAACCCACAAATTTGATATATATATATAGTCGATTCCTCTTATCAAGTTCGATCTATACGGTCAAGACACATGGGTTATGCTGATTCCAGAGAAATCACATTTGTGGTTGGGATCATTAGATATTAAAAAAATGATTCTTTTTTCGATTGGGTAGGTGTTACAATTGTTGATACATCAAGTTTTTCTCACCGCATATCCATGAAAGTCAAATACACGAAAAAAACCGGACAAGTTAACCAGATTTATTGCTTAAACATGCTTTTTAAACAACGAACAAACAAGAGACATTTCTCCTTTGAAGAAACTAATAAAACTTCTTCAAAAGTCAAGTTTCTTTCTACAAGTGGATCAAACTAAAGTGCTAAAATCAATTTTAATTTCCCGCTATAAGCTTAGATGCCACATGCAGTTTATGCTTTTAATTTCTACAAGCAGTTTTCTACAAAAAGAACGAAAGAGAATATGCTTTAGAAAAAACTCTCTTTCTTTTAGTAGCTGTAGCTTTTTAAAGTAATCCAATCATCTAATTTGCACGATCTGATCATGAACTGTTAAAAGAAAAATAAAGATAAAAGGATATGAATATTTTTGTCTATTAATATTAATTTATATTTTTTTCTCTTAACCATGTATTTGCTTTAAATGTGGTTAGACGAATGGGTGACTTTTGTTTACCTAGATCACTATATATATATATATATATATATATTAAAAGTTATGTAAAATTTTTCGGACTTCTTGTCTTAGCCTATCTTGTGTTGTGGTAGACTCGTAGTCGCGCCCCCCTACTACATCGTGACTTAGTTGATGAACGTCATGTCATTGTTTGAAGTAGAGAATTTTTCTAATAACAACCCGCGGGTTTCCTTGAAAGTGTAAGTTTCAGAGGACATGCCCTTCGTACTATTTTGGCTCAAAATAAAGAAAAAAAAATGGTTTTACTGAAGGTATCAATTATAAATAGTAGTTTCATGGCTCACGTTAATTTGATTCAATTCTTTGTTAAATTTATTATAATGGTTTTGTAGGACAAAATTAGTGATACGATAAGATAATCGATTTTGACAGTTCAATACTTGCTATTTCTTAATCGTTTAGTCATTCATTTATTTGTTTCGAGAGACATTATTCTTCGCCTACGCAATGAAAGGGATGCTTTACTTTGTTTCCATCAGTTACTGTTTCTCATAACCTGACGACATCAATCAAGTTTCATGTGGATGACACCATCGCTCGTAACATTAATTGATTAGGATTTATTTTAAGATCCAACTAAGGAAGTCTTTATTTTCCTCTCTATTTTCTTTCAGCATACAATATTATTGGTTCCGCCCGCCTTTAATACATTTAGAGCTTTAATTCCTTATTTTGTTTGTAAAAAATGGCCAACGTATTGTTTTACAAATGAGGTACTTTAAATTTTTCTTTTACTACAACAACCCCATTTGCCTTTGTTTCTTCGAGATGCCTTCATCACTGACGATGTTTCTCTCTCAACAATAGAAATCAAAGATTGCTTCTTTTCATCTTTGTTTTGGAGAAACGGTCTTCTCTTCTACATAAAACCCCATAGACCATATCCTTATACAACCAAAGTTCTAGTTTGCTTCGAGTCCAGATGACACATTTTCCTCAAAAGTATTTTTTTGGCAGAAGCCACGGTTCAAATACTTTTTTTTTTTCTTTATTCTTAATTACGTTGCTAACAATGGTTAAGCTCTGAAAATGATGGATTTTTCAATCCCAATAAAGAAGAAATGGAAGGCAAGTTTTGATTGTCAAAAAAAAAAAAAAAAGAAAAACCTAAAATTACATCATTCTCAACTAATCTGTAACCTAAAATACCTTTAATAAATTTATACCTTTAATTTCCTATTTTGTTTGTATAAAATGGCTAACCATTTTGTTTTACAAATGGGGTGCTTTAAAATTTTCTTTTACTACAAAAGCCCAGTTTTCCTTTGTTTCTTAAAGATGTCATCATCACTTGGGATGTTTCTCTCTCATCAATAGAAGTCATAGATGTTTACTTTAGAAAAACTGTCTTCGGTATAAAACCCTTAAGATCATGTCCTTACACATCCAAAGTACTTGTTTGCTTCAGAGTCCAGATGGCACCTTTTCCTCGATAGTGTTTTCTCTTTTTTGCGGAAGCCACATATTAAACACTTCTTTTCTTCTTCATTCTTAATTACCATGGCGAGTTGCTAATAGTGGTTAAACTCCAAAAATGATGGATTTGTGAATCCCAATAAAGAAAAAATGGAAGGGAAGATTCGATTGTGAAGAAAAAAACCTAAACTTACATCGTTGTCACCTAATCTTTAACCTTTCTTAATGAACAATCCACTGGAAGACTTGCCCAATCTAAAACTTTGTTATTTACCTTAAAAGTGCAAATGTCAAAATGTGAATGTCAGGCGCCGCCACCTGGGGAGGTGCAGTGCAACTAGATCATAAGGTGGTCCACTCTAAAGGGGGTCTGTATTATGACTGTGGTGGTCCACTCTAAAGGGGGTCTGTATTATGACTGTGGTCGCTGTTATGATCCAATGTGCTGCTTACCTGGACTATAAAAGGTCCTGAAAAACCTAACCCTTGATTAGTATTATGTCAAAATGGTTACAAATAACAATAATTTTCATTCAAAATTAGATCTTATTTATGTTGAGTTAAGGTCCGAATAGAATGAACTGTTCTCGATGCTCAGCCCCGTTGAAGTCAGGCTTTGCACAACCGAATAATGTCTAGATCAACAAGTCAATTGCTTGCAAGGATATTGTTACAGACCATGAGTAGGATTCTAGATTGGTTCAAACTTTCTAGTCACAACCTGTCGGGTCCTAACAGATACCAATGTCGAAGAAATTCAAAAACAAAAGTATTTGCAAGTAGACTTTTCAAATTTTCCTTGGAATATTCCACAAAATGCATCAAATCAAACTTGTGGATCTAAAGCTTTACGTGAAACAGACATGTATCAAGCCATAGTTGACTTATCCTCGAAGGGTGTAACGCAATGAATGGCAAGATGGTCCACTTTAAGGGCGTCTGTGTTACGTAACTTCTGATTGCTGTCATGACCTAGTGCCTATTACTCTAGACCATAAAAGGTACCAAAGCGTACTATGTGAACTCCAAAGGCAAGAGACATAAGGGCACTATGGTCTCTTTTTGGAGCAATGAAAAAAAACACTCACTTGAGGGAAAAAAAAAACTTTGAAAGGCCAAAATTTTCTTCCCAACTTAAAGTTGAGTGCGCTAAGCAAGATATGTCAACTGAAAGCTTGGTTCGCATCATCTAAATTTCTATTGTTTATCTTTTGGAGCTGCTTCATGGCTAGATGAATCTGCCAGAATATGCCTTAATTGATCAATTAATGCAGGCACACCCCCTCCACTCCTTTTCTTCCTTCCTAGTGTTAAAATGTTATGTGACATATTCCCGGTGGTGAAAGCACTTGCATGCATGAATGGTGTATTTCAATTACAGAAGAGGGTTTAGGACTGCATTGATGTCTGGTGGTAAAACAATGTATCTTTATTCATTGCCTTAGTACATCTTAAGTAAAAAGTAAAGAAGAAAGTGCTCTCTTTCTCTCTCTCTCTCTCTCACACACACACAACAACTTTTACGTAAGAAACCGAAGCCAATATATACAAGCAACTGTGTCATATTGAAGGTTTCTCATGCAGCTAATTTGTTTTGCAAGCGTTCAGTTAATTGAATGATATTTATCAGTAGTGTGGTTGTGTATCGGCCCAGTGGCGGATATATGGGCTTTGTAGGATTTTGTTTCTACATCGGCCCACAAAATCCTTGATTTTACATAGTGGCACCTTCAACTACTTGCTCATTCATCTATATTAATATCGTACAGATCTTAAATGGCTTGAATTAGTAGCCTCAGCTTAGTGCCACTGTGTCGGTTTTAGACTTGGCTGATACACCCCCATGTGTCTCGGGATTTTGTTCCCCGATTTTTCTCTGTTTCCAGTCAGTATTCATGACATTTAACTTCTGCTGGTTGTACACCTTGAATAGTGAACTGTACCCCTGATGCAAGAGTAATTAGCCAATTAAGTTTGGATTAAAATACATCAACTACTAGCTAGGGAGCCTAAACAAACCGAGCTAAGTGGGCGAATAGATCATGACCATATGTTCGAGCTTGATAAAGGTGAGCCAAGCTGAACCATGAGCAGCCAAAGTCACTTTGCCCACACACATATAGTAACAGATGAAGACTCCCAAAGGGTACAGCGTAGCTGGTCAGACTAACGGATTGGTGAAAGTTTGATTCTAGATGGCGCAAATCATCTAGACAGCAAAAGGTGGATGCATAACACTCCAGTTGATAGATGAACCACTTCTTACCAGTGGTGGAGCCAAAAAAGTTTTCTGGAGGGGGCACCCATTCATAGATTTTCACATACGAACGGGCACTCACGTATAGGAGAAGGCAAATATTTGAAGATACTAATGTAAAAATAAACAAACATTGAGGGATGTTTGGCGAAGCTTTGATCTCCTCATTCGTCAGGCGCGATTCAGATCGCCAAACAAAAATCCTTCATAAATTAGACAAATTTGAAAACTGAGATTCACTACTGGAAAAATCATATACGTTAAGTGCTATCAGATTCACCGCTTCTTCTTAAGTTCCTACAAATAGTTAAGAAAAGAAACAAAGAAGCATAGCAGGAGGCAGGAGCAGCAAAGGCAGAAGAGACAAAAGCGAAGAGCTGCGCCGAAACAGAGAGATTAATTTAATGAAAGCAGGCTGGAGGCAGAGGAAAGTGGTGGGGCGCGACCCAAGTGGAAGGTATCGAGTTCTATCGAACTCGTCCTCATGAAAGAGTAGAAGCAAAGCATGTGTTGTTGAGCACAGAGAACACATCAGAAGACAGAAATTAACATGACATGCCTTTTCAAATGCAGAGTCGAGATCTTTTTCTTTTTCTCTTATGAAAGTAATCGTAGATTCATAAATAAATAAGTGGCGAACTCAAAAAAAAATTTGGTTGTAGGGCACTAATATATACTGATTCAAATTTTAGATCATGGAAATTAAAGATCTTATAGTCGAGATTCCAGAGGCACCAACATGTAACAAACTAAATCAAGTGACTGTTCTAATATGTAAATGGACTAAATGCTTGGCTCCTTCACTGTCATAAATGGTGTTCACGTTTTCTTAGTTAACCTGTATTGTAAATCTAAAATTTGAAATAGATCTTGAAAATCAAATTAGGCACGATTAAGGCATCTAAAGCTTGACATGATAACAACAAAAGCATATTGAAAAAAAAAATAGACTAAGTAATGCCTAAACGAATATAAAGAAAATCATATAAAGAGCAAAAAATAATTAGAACAATTGAACAAACATAAAATAAAACTAGTGAAATTCAAACATATATATGAATCTATATATATCTATCTTGGGCTGGCGTGGGCAAGCGCCCACGCCAGCCCCACGCTGGCTCCGCCACTGCTTCTTACACAAGTCCCAAAGCAGCCCTAAACCTTAAGGTAAAGGGAAGAGGAAGGGGCTCTCGATCTCTTTTGGATATCTCCCCTTTTAGTAACAGATGAGGATAAAAAATTTGGTGATTGAGGTCTGTTGCGAACAAGATGATTATCCATCTAAAATTTTGTTAGTACCTGTGAACTGTGAAGAGCTTGTGGGAATTGAGAGGGAATGAGAGAGAGAGAGCTCGTGAGAGTTGGGGAGAGAATGAATTCAATAGATTGCATTCACATAGTTGATGATACAATGTTTATATAGGTTGAGAAGTTTACAACAAATAGTAACCTATATATAATAAAGGCCAGAGATAAAAACGTCAACTCAAGATGACACGTTTTTATCTCTTGCAAATTTTATCAATTAAAGATTTTGATTTTCAAAATCTTTGCTTGATATTTCAAACTCTTTCCTTAACCTCTTTCCATAACAGCCTCTCAAAATCTTTCTTTGATTCTTCTTTCCGTAACACCTTCTCAAGATCTTTCCTTAACAGCCTCCCGCAATCTCAACGGCGGCTCCACCACATTGAGATTGTTTATGAAATCTTGGAACATTGTTCCTCCAAGGGCTTTCGTAATCCCATATGCTAATTGCTCTTTAGTCCGAACGAAATTCACTTGGATCTCTCCTTTATTGACGTGATCTCTAACGAAATGAAAATCAATTTCAACGTGTTTGGTGCGAGCATGAAATACATGATTTGATGCTAAATATAGGGCTCTGATATTATCACGGCATAAAATTGGCGCATCTGATATTGAAACTTGTAGCTCTTTGAGGAGAGATTTTAACCAGAGTATCTCTGCAGCAGCACAGGCTAGGGACTTGTATTCGACTTCAGTGCTGGACCGAGCTATTGTTCTTTGTTTTCGAGAAGCTCACGAGATGATGTTATTTCCCAGAAGAGCCACAAAACCACCTATCGACCTTTGATCCTCTGGACTGCGGGCCCAGTTTGCATCGGCATAGATACTCAATTGCAAAGAGGATGATCGAGTCAAGCGAAGAGCATAATGACTGGTTCCTTTTAAATATCAAAGTATTCTATTAACCATTATCCATTGAACAGTCCTTGGAGAGTGCATGAATTGACATGCTCGATTTACAGCAAATGCAATATCTGGACATGTTAACGTGACATATTGTAAGACACCTATCACACTCCAATATAACGTGGGATCCCAAAAAGAATCATCAGTGTCTAGAGGATGTCTAGGGATTACCATTGGACAATTCGTGGATTTGGCACAATCCATTTGAGCTTTGTGAAGGATGCTAGTAATGTAGCGATGTTGGCTCAAGTATATTTTCCTAGGGTATTGCTGGACTTCAATGCCTAGAAAATAAGTGAGAGGACCAAGATCCTTGACAGAAAAGGCAGATCCAAGTCGTTTAATAACATGAGAAATAAGGGACGGCGAGGATCCAGTGACGATCAAATCATCAACGTAGACGAGAAGATATAGATGATGACCATTACAAGAGTAAATAAACAGGGATACATCTGACTGAGAAGCAACAAATCTGATGTCACGAAGGAAGCAACTCAAGCGATGATACCATGCACGAGGATCCTGCTTGAGCCCATATAGTGCTTTGTCTAGCTCGCATATGTAATGAGGAAATGTGGCTTCTTGAAATCCCTCCGGTTGAGCCATATAGACGTCTTCAGAAAGGTATCTATTGAGGAAAGCATTATCAAAATCAAGTTGGTGTAAAGACCAGCCACAGTGAACAACTAAAGAGAGAAATAGTGGTTGGTTTGACAGTAGGACTAAAGGTTTATTGATAGTCAATACCAGTCGTCTGAAGAAATCCTCGTGCCACAAGTCGATCATTATGCCGAGCAATAGAGCCATCAGGGTGACGCTTGATTTTATACACCCATTTGGAATTGATAATGTTGAAATCTGGTTGAGGCGGGACAAAATGTCATGTTTTGTTTTTCTACAATGCAGAAAACTCAGA
This sequence comes from Nymphaea thermarum, assembly GCA_011799765.1. Lineage (NCBI taxonomy): Eukaryota > Viridiplantae > Streptophyta > Magnoliopsida > Nymphaeales > Nymphaeaceae > Nymphaea > Nymphaea thermarum. The sequence goes on from JAANDH010000106.1 coordinate 178,292, forward strand.
CTGCGTAGCTTGGCTCCAACACTCGGAATGAGCAGCCTCCTTGAACGTCCCTCGTTCTTGTTGCACATGGATGGCAGAAAATACCTTGGGCTTTAATGAGCCAATCATGGAGCAAGTGAGCATCGGGTGAGAGTGACCAGGAGGGCGAGTGAGAGGATAGACTTGAGGGGCTGCAACGTCACTAGTGATGATTGACGATGAAGGCTCATCCAGCAAGGTGGGTGCCAAGGTTATGGTGGGAGTAAGGCCTTCGGAAGGCTCCATTATCATAGGCTGATTAGTCGCATGGGTGGGCAAGCCGATATGCTCAAAAGAAGATCCCATAGTAAATGATGAAGATCCAGCCATTGGAGGTGATAAAACAATATATGACGAGGGTGGTGCTGGCTGCGTTGGAGCGACATCACTGGTGGAAGGAACACTGAGAGCAGTGAGCGAGTTGGGCAGCCAATGAGATAACAGAGTATCCGAAATATCCAGATGATGAGCGGCCTTGCTGGTATCATTCTCATAAAAAATAACATGCTGAGATATAATGAAACGGCGATGGCTCTTGTCATAACATAAATATCATTTATGATGACTAGTATAACCGAGAAAAATGCATGGAGTAGTCTTGGGCTGAAATTTTGAATCATTCATTGGTGTCAATAATGGATAACATGTGATTCCAAAAACACAAAAAATGTGCATATTCTGGATGCCTTTGAAAAAACATATAAAAGGGCGACTTTCGTTGTAGTTTCAGTGTTGGTACTCAGTTGATGATATAAACAGCAGTTCGGAATGAATCAACCCAGAAGTTATATGATAAATCAACATCATAAATCATGCTTAATCCTGTTTCAACAACATGATGATTTTTCCGTTCAATTATACCATTTTGTTCTGGAGTGTAGGGACAAGAAAACTAATGAAAGATCCCAAGTGCTTCACAGAATAAAGCCAAGTCAGAGTTCACAAATTCTTTGCCATTATCAGACTGAATAGAACGTATGTGAGCATTTAATTGCTTTTCAACCAAAAGCTTGTAATTCTTGAAACATGAAGCAACCCCAGACTTAGCTTTAAGAGGAAACAACCATGAAAATCTAGAGTAGTTGTCAACAACGAGCAGAAAAATCCGAAAACCCTCTCGAGATAGAATAGGGGCAGGTCTCCATATGTCCATATGAAGCATTTCAAGAGGTCGTGATGCTTGAAAATCAAAAATTGAGAAGGATTATTTGTGCGCCTTTCCCAGAAGACAAGACTGACAAACTCCCTTTGGAATAAGAGAGTTTATTGAAATGAATCGACTAGAATTTAAAAAACTAACAATCTTCTTGTTTGCATGACCAAGTCGTCAATGCCATAGATTAAATGATGCTGAAAGTTTATTGAGGTCTGCTGGAAACCAACAACTAAACACTGCTCCTTTAGTTGAAGATGAATTTATGCTTGATCGGGCCGCCTTGACGGGGTAGAGCCCGTTACACATCTTTGGTCCTTGAAGAAGAACCTTGCCCGTCTGTCGATCCTTAATAACAAAATCATGTGGTGAGAATTGAAAAATGCAGTCATTTTCAGATTTAAACTTTTCCACTGATAAGAGATTATGAGCTATTTTAGGGACATGCATCGCATTAGTGATATGAAATGAAGTCTCTACAGAGTTAACTAGTATATTGCATGTATGCTTAATAGGAAGGCTTGAACCATTACCGATCATGATGTTGTCCGCCCCATCATACGATGTCTTGTTTTGCATTATCTCATCAGTGTTGACAATATGATTGGTAGTTCCTGAGTCAGGATACCAATATTCACTTGTAGATTCTTGCAAATTCATTGCTGAAAATACACGAGGGATATCATAACACGTCCTATTGCCCCTTTCGGCCACAATATTGGCACATTGTGACAGTGCGAGAGTGATTTCCATTTCCCGTCTTGTTGTTTGGATTTTCATGTTGTGGTTGAGGTTGAACATGTGTTCGATTTCCTCGTCCTTGGAATCGACCTCCTTACCGACCCCTGAAGTTGCCTCAGCTTCTACTGCATCCTTGAAATGTGTTAGCAACCTGATTTTCAGCCTGCGGTAATGCTTGAGACATTGACAACTTGAACATCTCAAGTCTCTTCTCTTGAGTGAGTAGAAGATCGAATAACTCGGGAAATGCAATTGAGACATTTGAAGAGTTAGCACTAATGAAAGTAATAAAACTTTCATATTCAATGAGCAAACATCGTGATCTGAACGAGATCACTGTCGTCTATGTCCAGTCCTATCACAGCTAACGTATCTGCAAGGAACTTAATTCATTTTAAATAGGTTTGCATATCCATATTTCCTTTTTGAATGAAGTGCATTCCCTTCCTTGGCAGCATTACTCTCAATGGAGATTGAAAGCTGAAAGACTTTACCAGCATTTTCCATGCTTCATCCGCTGATTTGTTAGCCACAATCTGTCTCAGGATAGGTTCTGAGACCGTGGCTTTGATCCAGCTTAAGGCCAGACGATCAAACCTCTTCCAGACAGCAAAATTTGGATTAGCTTCACTCTTGTCGTCCTTCACAATAGTCTCTGGAGGGGGAGGAAACAAATCGTCAATGAACTGTACAAGTTCTTGGGACTTCATAACCGATTCCAGTTGATTGCTCTATAGAAGATAATTGTCTCTGTTAAGTTTAACAGAGACAAGCGCAATGATCGTGTTCCATTGGGTTGACGAGGAGGATGAGTTTGCCATGATGCTTTTAGAGTTCGTGGTTCCCATGAGGCACAAACTCTATAAACACAGACTCTCAAGTCGTCGAGTCATTGCCACCTCTTTGACCAAATCATGTAGCGGTTCTCAAGTGAAGTTGTGGTGGTTATGAATATCGTTGGAAGTGATTCTTCAACGATAAGTTAAACAAAAATGACAACTACAACTATCATGCAGGCCAACATCGCCAATAATGCGAGGAAATCTACAAGAAAAATATTCATTACACAAATCTTCGCGACATCGACCACACCTGCAACATCCAACGACATCTAAAGAAAACAAATGGCTGTGATAAAGTTTCAGAGTCCATGATATATTTGCAATAAGTGACATTTGCACCAACAATGATGGTAGTGCGAACAAGATCACTCTGGTGATGACTTTGGTGTTGCTCAACACCTCATGTCCTGCATATGGAAAAGAACTCTGAAATATTATTAGCTGCACTAAGAAGAAGCTTGGCACTGCGAGTCCTGTGGTCCAAACTATGTAGAAGCTGCAAGCATTCAACTACGTCTCTTGATCACAGGAAAAAAATATTCTCAACTTCAATCCTGTTATATTGGTACTCAAAATTTTGCTTATTCCCTACCAAATGCAGCGCATTAGGAGAGCATCATGAAGCATAGATGGACCACTGAAGTACATTAATTGATTGGAATATTGTTGGCTGCAATGGAGGCAAAGGCGAATTACTAGAACACCATAATAGATGAATGCTGCAAGAAAAATACTCATTACACAAATCTTGGCGATATCGACCACACCTGCAACATCCAACGCCATCTAAAGAAAGCAAATGGCTGTGATAAAGTTTCAGAGTCCATGAAATATTATACAAAAATGTAAAAAAGCATTACAGAGTAACACCTAACAATAGCAGATTAACCGATGACTTCAGAGTTTGTGTCTAATGGGAGCCAAAAGCTCCAAAGTAATGGCAATGATCCGACCACTTCAGAGTTCGTGTCAGTAGAGTTTGTGCCTGAAGAAGCAACAAATTAGTGTCTGTAGAGTTTGTGTTTGATACGAGCTCGTCTCCGACTACAGACTCCTTGCCTAACATAAACTGTTCGTTAGAAGGTATATGCCAAGTCTAAACACAAGCATTGATCCAGTCCATTTCCGTAAACTAGAACCAAATCTACACAGAAAGCGAAACCCGAGATTGTAAAATCATACCTCCCATTTTAAAAGGAAACTCCCTTATCATATTAAAGGCTGCTATTCACCATTTTTTCTATTTAAGGGGATGGTCCAAAAAATATATCAATGTTTATTATTGGTTACATAGGGGAACAGTAAAATGTTTTCAATAACAATCAAGTCCAATTAAAAAACAACAACTGAAATGAAACAAACAATTTGTACTTCTCTTTGAAATGCAATATTTTCAAAACTTCGAAGACTACATAGCTATAAAATTGTACATGAGCACTTAGTAACAAACAAAGTCCTAGAGCTTCTGTTTCTAATCAAACTCACTCTATAGACACAAACCTTGATGTTGTTGGATCATTGCCACTACTTTGGAGCTATTGGCTCTCATCAAACACAGGCTCAATAGACACAAACTCTGAAATGGTCGGGTCGGTGCCAACACCTTGGAGCCCTTTACTTTCATCAAACACTTGCTCTACAAGCACAAACTATGAAGTGGTTGGATCATTGCCACTACTTTGAAGCTCTTGACTCTCATCAGACATACACTCTACAAACACAAACTCTCAAATGATTAGGTCATTGCCCCCACTTTGAAGCCGCTTGCTCTCATCAGTCACAGACTCTACAAACACAAACTCTGAAGTGGTCGTGTCATTGCGACCACTTTGGAGCTTTTCTTTCTCTTCAAGCACAAACTCTACGGTCAAAAGCTCTAACGTGGTCGGGCTGTTGTCACTACTTTGGAACTCTTGGCTTTCATGAGGCACAAACTCTATAAACACATACTCTGAAGTCGTCGAGTTATTGCCACCACTTTGACCAAATCATGTAGGGGTTCTACATAGTTCAAGTGAAGTTGTGCTGGTTCTTAATATTGTTGGAAGTGATTCTTCAACGATAAGTTAAACAAAATCGACAACCACAACTATCATGCAGGCCAACATCGCCAATATTGCCAAGAACTCAACTAACACATACCCCAAGCTCTTCGGAATTAGCTAGACAAGTGAACACATAATGATGATTCTAACATAAAACCAATGTTGTGAGAAGCGTACGCTTTTCAAAAAAAATTGCGAGTCAAGGCGTTTTTGAGAAAAAACGCCTTGAGGCAAGGCAGTGAGGCACACACATCCCTAAAGCGTGCGCCTCACTTGAGTGAGGCGTACGCCTCAACCTGTGTTCAGTTCCACGCTTGAAGCGTACGCCTCAAGGTCAAAGTCGGAATATTAGATTTTTAATAAAAAAAAGTTTAAAATTAAATAAAAATGGTAAAAGGGCTTCACGCGTAGCCCGAATTTAACATGTATTCTTAAATCTCCTATCATTAATCTCAAATTACCTGTAAATTCAACCCTGCACCTGTGAAATTATTAGAGGGTGGAGGAAGCTGCGGCTGCCGGAGCCATCGCCAACGTCAAAACTCCATCGTTCCATTGCAACTGTAAGTCTCTCTTGTCTCCACAGTTCTGTTCATGGCTGGCGCTGGCCATGGCCACCATCTTGGTGTGTGGCCCATGACTGGCAGCCCTCTCTTAATGCCTTCTTTTTATTTCATGGCCGAAAGAGAGAGGGGGAGGCGGGGGGGAGTTTCGGGGCCTTGAACCTATTTTCTTCACGTCTTCATTTTTTTTTTATTGTCATCATTTGCCATCATTTTAAGTTGGACGTGTTCTTCATGGATGGTGGTCATGCTCCCAATGTTGCCATGTGTTGCAAGTCACGTTGAATAGCAAAAGACAAAAGACTATAATACTATTATAAGTGGTGATGGCATCTTTGTCGATAGCAGCAGTGGACTTAAAGAAATTTGAATCTCCATTGTTTTATTTGGGTTGGGTGGTCTGATCCATTGTATATTATTATAAATCAGATTTGTTGTACTTAGGTGCATAGGTTGATCGTTATCTTATTATAAATGAGATTGGTTGTGCTTAGGTGCATAGGTTGATCGTTATCTTATTATAAATCAGATTTGTTGTGCTTAGGTGCATAGGTTGATCGTCCAAATTTCTGTCTTACAAATAAAGATTAAACGACCAGTTCAATGTAACCTTCCTTACAGTGAAAACAATGACGCAAAAACTGCTTGTTTCTATTTTTATGTTTCTATCTTTAACTTGACTACAATGGCGATACCATGTTTCTATTTTAAACATGTTCTCCTTTTGAAAGAGCTGCTTGTACATTAGTATGGTTATCAAGTTAAAGAACATGGTGATGGAAATTGATTGATTGTGGTAGACAATCATTATATATTTAAATGAAGTTGATTAGTTATTTTGCATTTAGTTTGTCACATGTTATTACTTCTTAAAATAATTTAAATTTGTCATATGGTGTTAATATTTGTTACATTATGTGTTGTTAATTGTTATTATTTAGGTATGCTTAGCAATTTGAGCTTTTGCATACAATGTAATTAAACTCATTGGATGCTTATTTGTAGTACATTGTTTAGGTTTGAGAAAAAATGTCTCGACGGGATCCAACATGGGAACATTGTGTTGAAGAAGATCCTAATGATAAAGAAAAAAGGGAAAACTTGATATGCAATTATTGTAAGAAACACTTGGCTGGAACAAAAAAAGATGCTAAGGCATGTGACAAAGCACCGCAAAGTGTTGTACAATTTTTCAATAATTATTTGGAGGTAAAAAAAAGTGAAATATAAAGGAAAAAAGACAATATTGAATTGCGTAGAAATGAACGTTTGGATGAAGGGTGATGGCCTTACATCTCCCAATGTTCGTAAATGTGGAATTCCACGGGGTCCAATGGATTAGTTTATAACTTCAGATATGGGATCAGTTTATAACTTCAGATATGCGACAACCAACAATCAACAATGCCTTTAAGAAAGAGGAAATGAAGCAAATATATTCTGCCATAGGTCAGTTTTTTTTGCGAATGTTTTATCATTTAACTTATGTAACAATCCATGTTTTGAAAGAATGATTGAAGCTGTGGGAAATTATGGTCGAGGATTGAAACCACCAACCTACAATGATATGCGGACTTCGATCCTAAAAGAAGAAGTTGATAAAGTGCAAATCAAATTAGAGGACTACAAGAAGACTTGGTTGAAAACTGGTTGTACCGTAATGGCAGATGGCTGGACTAATGGTAAAAGTAGAAATTTGATTAACTTTCTTGTAAATAATCCTTTAGGTATAGTTCTTTTAAAGTCTTATGATATTAGTGGTGTAAAAAAGACTGCTGATAATTTGGTCAAATTATTCATGGAGATAATTAAAGAAGTTGGAGAGAAAAATGTAGTGCAGGTAGTTACTGATAATGCTGCTAACTACAAAGCTACATGTATGAAGTTGAAAGAAATTGATGGCTTTAAGCATATTTTTTGGACACCTTGTGCAGCTCATTGTCTAGATTTAATTCTTGAAGACATTGTTAAGATAAGTTTGCATAAGGAAGTGACTGAAAAAGCAAAAGTTATAAGTACATTTATATATGGACATACTTGGGTTTTAAATTTGATGAGAAAATATACAAATGGCAAAGAACTTCTATGGCCTGCTATTACACGTTTCGCTACTTCCTATCTTACTTTACAGAGTATTCGTACAAACAAAATAGCATTGAAGAACATGTTTTTGGGTCCAGAATTTCAAGGCAGTGATTATTATATTAAAAATCCCAAAGGCAAGGAGGTAATGCGGATTGTTACTCAAGATGAAAGGTTTTGGAAGGTAATATCATATATTATTAAAGTTACATTTCCTTTAGTGAAGGTGTTGAGAGTTGTTGATTCAGATGAAAAGCTAGTTATGGGATTTTTGTACAATCATATGAAAAAGGCAAAAGAAGAAATAGCATACAATGTAGATAATGATCAGAGAAGGTATACAAAAATTTGGCAAATAATTGATAATAGGTGGGATAATCAAATGCATCACCGTTTACATGCTGCAGGGTATTATTTAAACCCACATTTTCATTATGATGATGATGTCCTCACGGATAGAAGAATAAAGGCTAGACTAATGGAATGCTTAGACATTATGGTGCCTACTATAGAAGAAAGATGTGATATTTTAGTTCAACTTGATTCATATGAAAATGAAGTTGGTGAGTTCGGCAGATTGTTAGCAATTGGAAAAAGAAAGAAAAAACATCGTGGTACATTTTTTTTAATTGTTTTGATTTATATTGTGAACTTATGAGTGAAAAAATGAAGTTATCTAAACTACTCTTTTTGTTTATTTTTGTCAGCTGATTGGTGGAATACATTTGGCGACGATACAAAAGAATTGAAGAATTTTGCTATGAGAATTCTCAATCTTACATGCAGTGCATCAGGATGTGAGCATAACTGAAGCTCATTCTCTTTGGTAAATAAATGAAACTTTCAAATCATTTATTGTGCTATCATTCAAATGTTTATTTATAATTGTCAAAATGATTAACTTATGCAATTATATGATAGGTACATACAAAAAGAAGAAATCACCTTGACCAAGAAAACTTAATTCTTTGGTTTTTGTCATGTATAATATGAAGTTGAATGAAAGAGATATGAGAAAAAAAGTACTCAAGATCCATTATGTGTTGATACTATTGATTCAGATGATGAATGGGTGAACAAGAAGATTCTGTTTTACCACTTTCATTAGATGATTCTTGGTTGCACTCATCATTTGAGATCGATGACATTAATATCATTCCTTTCGAAGATCTATCAAGGTCTATGAAAAAACGTAAAAGTGCTTCTTCTCAAAAGAAAAGTGTTGGCAAAGGTATTGCTATATGTTTGTAATTTTTAAAATAAAAATAAGAACATTGTCTTTTTTCTTTACTAACTGTTATATTTTGTTGTGTGTTATTGTTTTTATATCAGGCAAAACAATAATAGAAGATTTAGAACATGAGAGCTTTGATGATGAAGCAACTGAAGAAGAAGAAGAACCTATTCAATATATGGACGATTCAAATGTTGATGAACTGTCATCCATTAAAGAAGATGACAATGATGAAGATACAATTGACCAATTCGTTTGAACTTTGTTAAATATCACTTGATAATTGCATAAATTAGTTATTTTTTTAATGTTTATACATATACATATGTTATTGTTCAGCAATATTTGTTATTTACTTATTCTCTTAGTTGATATTATCATCTGAATCTTAGTTGTTATGACATTGTATTTATTTGGATTTACAAATGATTGTGGTTTGCATATGTTGTGTATTGTTATTTATTGATAGTCTTAGTATTGTAGTCACTTTTTTGAATTTTGTTACTATTTTTATAAATATTCTATAATTCACAAATTTGTCCGTGAAACTTACGCTTCAATTAACGCCTCGCCTCGCTTCATGAGAGGCTCAATGCCTCGCCTCGTTTTTACGCCTTAAACAACATTGACCACGACAACTCTTCTCGTAGTCCACAAAAGAATGGTGTTGATTACTAATGCAAATAGTCCCTGAAAGAGAGAGTTCACGAAAGGGTATATGCACGTCAATACAATGTGTCTATGGTGAGTGTGAATCCATTCAACTCGAGTGTAGTAGGCCTTTGTTATCTATCCTGTCAGTTTACGTAGATCACTCTTATGTAGAACATTGAAAAGGTATTGGAGTAGAATGAGTGATATGTGCACAAACAATGATGGTAGTGCGAACAAGATTCTGGTAATGGCTTTGGTATTGCTCAACACCTCATGTCCTGCATATGAAAAAGAACTCTAAAGTATTATTAGCTGCGCTAAGAAGAAGCTTGGCAGTGCGAGTCCAAAGGTCGAAACTATGTAGAAGGTGTAAGCGTCCAATTGCATCTCTTGATCCCACAAAAGGAATATTCTCAACTTCAATCCAGTTATATTGGTATTAAAGATTTCGCTCATTTGCTACTAAATGCAGCACACTAGGAGAGCATCACGAAGCATAGATGGAGTACGTTAATTGATGCAAAAATTGTTGGTTGCAATGAAGATGAAGGTGAATCACTAAAACACCAAAATAAACGAACGGTGCAAGAAAAATACTCATTACACAAATCTTGAAGATATCTACATCTACAACATCCAACGTCATTTGAGTCTCTGATATATTGTACAAAAAAGTAAGACTGAATTATAAAGTACCACCTAACAATAGGGGATTAACCGACGACTTGAGAGTTTGTGTCTGATGATAGCCAATAGCTCCTTATCGAGTGTTTTGCCTTTAGTCAATCCTCAATTCTTTCTACTTTTCTCGCAGTGTTTGCACATTTTCTTAGTAAAGTCTGAAACATATCCGACGACTGCTAAGTACCAAATTTTCAAGATGTGTTGTCAACCAGTACTCACCTTTGAGTACCTGACATGTTTGCTTCTTGGAGTCATGCCAACACCAATGTTCTATATGCTCCATTCCTTGAGTCATGTCAACATTAAGGGCCATGCCCTCTTGAAAAGCCTCAGTGAGTGGCTCTCCTAGCATTTCTGCTCCTTACACCTATATACCACCTTCAGAACATGTGATCTTCATCTGGCCAACACCAACGCAGTCACTTGAACCAATGCCTGATAAACATGCCCAAACTATGGGGCACCAAGTTGCTTACAGACCCAAAAGAAGTTGACCCCGAAATAGGCCAAATGACAGGAATTCCTTGCGGAATTTGATTTTGTCTTGGAGTACAAAGCAGGAAGGACTAACGTCGTAGCTGGCACGCTAAGTCAGAAGGTGGAGCTCGCAGCTACAGGAATTCCTCTCCATAGACTTCATCGTTAGCTTGCCCAAAGTTGATGACTTCTGCTCCATCCTTGTGGTTCTAGGTATATTTTCAAAGTATGCGATCTTCATCCCAGCCTTTAAGGAATGTTTCGCGGAAAAGACGACAGAGTTATTTGTGAAACACATAATAAAAAGCTGGGGCGTGCCAAAAAGCATCGTAAGTGATCACGACGCTCGTTTCACAGAAAAGTTTTTGCACGAAGTATTCGTTTGCTGTGATCAGATTTATTCTTCTCAATAAAAGTTTCCACCCATAGACTGATGGCCAAACTGAATGGATCAACTGGAACAATATCTGTGGCCGACAATGGTCGTTAATCTGCAAGTATGAAGGTCCCTTTACAATGCTAAAGAAAATCAAAAATTTAGTGTATATGCTAGACTTGCCATAGATTTGAGGTGCATTCAGTGTTCCATTTTGTACCCTAAAACTCTTCTACTTTGATGAGACAGACCATGATAGAAGCATTCCAGAACGAGACCTGATCGTGCAACGAGCAGGGGACAAGCAGATGGAACAAATTCTTCGACACAAAACAAACTACCTAGGCGAGCTAAAAAAGTACCAAGTGAAGTGGATAGGCGAGTAGATCCCAACCTGGGAATATGCATTCCGTATGAAGCAGTGCTACCTGCTGAAAGTCAAAGCCCACTATGAAGCAGTTGGCACCGAGGACGGTGCATGATTTGAAAGGAAGGGTCTGTTCCCCTGTGTCTAAGAGTCTATATAGTCCTTTGTTTTGCGATGTACTTCCTTTGTTTACGTTGAATCTTTGCTTATGTTTGTTCATTTATAAGGGAGTACCCTCCCACCGGTCTAAGTGTCATGTTTGAGATTGTGTGCTTTGGGTGGTGAGCATTTAAATCCTTGCTTGTGACTTCGGCCAACTCTATGTAAGCAAGTTGAGATTATTCTCCTTTCTTACATTCATCGTGATGTACTAGCTTTCCAAGAGAAATACATTACGAGTTTTTTTTATTCACACATTGTGTTCTTTACACACTTTGCTTCCATATGAACTCTACACCCCTTTCCATAGTTTGAAGGCTGACGACAAATAGGCTCTTGTCGTGCCGTACAGGCTAAGTTGCCACCCCGTGACAAGTTCAATATTTTAAATAATTCAGCATGCTATGGCTGATTGATTTGACTATGGTTCCACATTATGGCACATTTAATTTATTCAATTTCAAATCAAAGAAACAAAAAAGAAACAACCGGAAACTAGAGAATATAAAATTGTAATTTAACTTTTCACTAATTCTTCTTTAATTCCTCAATAATTGATCATGTAATCTTTTGTGAGGAAAGCAGGAGGTGATATTTGGGGAAGATTTTGGGAAACTCAACCATTGACTAGATGGATACTTCTCTATTTTCTATTTTATAAACAAAAAGGTCGATTACTTACAATTAGACCGTCAGAAACAGAACTTTCATTTTTTAATAATATCTTGGAGATAATTTTGCAAGGTGAAAGACGCTTGCGGAGTGTCATATCAAGGTGAATTTTTCATGTTGAGCCCTCCCTCTTGTCATAATATTCAGAAAACAGTCGTTCAGTTCTGAAAGATATTTCCAACCCCAATATTTCAGCAAATCCTCCATGTGGGCTGTTTTGTAGTTGGAAGAACAATAGGATGTATCATATTACTTTGTAAAACATTGGTTTGCATGTTTTATTATCTTTAAACGATTGCATCACATACTGAACTTACATTTAACCTAAAAAGGACCAAGTTGAGGGCCTTATTTGATAGAATCAGCTAAAAGTTGGATCCAAACGCTAACTTTTCTTCAGAAAGCAACAGCTATTTTAAAATACGAAACACATTGTAGGTCTCAGAATAAATATTTGGAATGGGTTGACTAATTACCAATTAACAATTTAGTCAGATGTGCTTAAAGATACGGGTAAATAGTCCTTCAATCTTAAAGATTTGTACCATAACTCCAATAATGGCTTGTCACCTGATGTCAGGCAACCAAACAGGGCTTTGCAAATGGGTCAGATCTGGTCATAAAGTTTTGACATTTCTTGGATCGGATCCAGTTTCAACAAGACTTGGGGACTTCCAATTTGACTTCAAATTGTTTAAATACCAACAAATGGAACTAGGTTCACTCACATAATACAACCAAAAATTTCCAAACTTCAATATTTAACCCAACCAGTTTGAAATAATATGGAAGTTTCTTTCATATACAAGGAAATGATTCAATTCCATAGATTAACATCATAGAAGGGAACTATCAGAATTTCACATGGATAATCATCTTGTTCGCAATAGACTTCAATCCCCAATTTTTTTTATTCTCATCTGTTACTAAAAGGGGAAATATCCAGAAGAGATGAGAGCCCCTTTCTCTTCTCCATACCTTAGGGTTTAGGGGCTACTTTGGGACTTGGGTAAAAAGTGGTCCACCTATCAACTAGAGTGTTGTGCATCCACCTTTTGTAGTCTAGATGATTTGCGCTACCCAGAATCAACCTAATGACCAAAATTTCACCAGCCCGCCAGTCTAACCAGCTACACTATACCTCCTACTTTGAGACTTGGGTAAGATTATCAATTAAAGTGTTGTGCATCCACTTTTTGTAGTCAAGATGATTTTCACTATCCAGAATCAAACTAATGACCAGACTTTCACCAGCCTGCCAGTTTGACCAGCTATTTGACCAGCTATATTATACCCCTTTAGGAGTCTTCATCTGTTACTATAGGTTGACAATGACGGGCAAAGTTAATTTTGCCGCTCATGGTTCAGCTTGGCTTAGCTTTATCAAACTCGAACTCATGGAAATGATCTATTCGCCCGCTTAGCTCGATTTGTTTAGGCTCCCTAGCTAATAGTTGATGTATTTTAATCCAAACATAATTGGCTAATTACTCTTGCATCAGGTGTACGGTTCCCTATCCAAAGGTGTACAACCAGCAGAAGTTAAATGTCATGAATACTGACTGGAAACAGAGAAAAATCGGTGCACACAATCCCGAGACACATGGGTCTGTATTGGCCTTTAAAAAACAAGTGTAAGTTATTCTTCTGTTAATATATGCGCACCTCCTCTGATACGATGCGTATCAGTCAATAAGGGCCGACACAGTGGCGTTAAGCTGAGGCCACTAATTCAAACTATTTAAGATTTGTACGATATTAATATAGATGAATAAGCAAATTGTTGAAGGTACTACTATGTAAAATCAAGGAATTTGTGGACTGATGTGGAAAAAAACCTACAAAGCCCATATATCCGCCACTGGGCCGATACACAATCACACTATGCTGATAAATCTCATTCAATTAACTGAATGCTTGCAAAACAAATTAGCTCCCTGAGAAACCTTTAATATGCCATAGTTGCTTGTATATATTGGCTTCAGTTTCTTACTTAAAAGTTGTTGAGAGAGAGAGAGATCACTTTCTTTACTTTTTACTTGAGATATACTAAGGCAATGGATGGCAAAATGAGGGAAATAGCAAATTTCAAAAAAAACATCCCGATCGAGCATGGTGCTGAGGTAAAGATACTTTGTTTCACCACCAGACATCAATGCAGCCCTAAAGCATATTATTTTTAAAACAAAATATACCATTCATTCATGCAAGTGCTTTCGCCACCAGACAAACATTTTAACACTAAGAAGGAAAAAAACAAAAAGGAGTGGAGGGGGATCCTCCATCTGGAGGGCACTAGGTATGTCTCCATTAATTGATCAATCAAGGCATATTCTGGCAGATTCATCCAGGCTAGAACAGTAGACTTCTACTAGATGATGCAAACCAAGTTTTCAGTTGACATATCTTGCTTAGCACACTCAACTTTAAGTTGGGGAGAAAACTATGGCATTTCTAACATTTTTTTTTCTCAGATGAGTGGTTTTTTTCATTGCTCCGAAGAGAGACCATAGTGCCCTTATGTCTCTTGCCTTCGGAGTTCATATAGTACGCTTCGGTACCTTTTATGGTCTAGAAGAGTAGGCACTAGGTCATGATTGCAACCACAAGTTACCTAACATAGATGCCCTTAAAGTGGACCATCTTGCCGCTCAATGCGCTACACCCTTCGAGCTAAGTCAACTATGACGTTATACATGTCTGTTTCACGTAAAGATTTAGATCCACAAGTTTGATTTGAAGCATCTTGTGGAATGTTCCGAGGAAAAAAGTGAAAAGTCTACTTGCAAATACTTTTCTTGTTGAATTTGTTCCACATCCGTATCCATGTAAGCAATTGACCAGTTGATCTAGACAATATTAGGCTGTTCAAAGCCTGACTTCAGCGAGACTGAGCATCAAGAACAGCTCATTCTATTCGGACCTTAACTCAACATAGATAAGATCTAATTTTAAATGAAAATTATTATTATTTGTGAACATTTTGACATAATACTAATCAAGGTTAGGTTCTTCGAGACCTTTTATAGTCCAGGAAAGTAGCACATTGGATCATAACAGCAACCACATGTTCATAATACAGACCCCCTTTAGAGTGGACCACCTTCTACACCTCCCCAGGTGGCGGCGCCTGACATTCACATTTTGACATTTGCACTTCTAAGATAAATAACAAAGTTTTAGATCAGCAAGTCTTCCAGTGGATTGTTCACTAAGAAAGGTAAAGATTAGCTGACGAAGATGTAATTTTAGGTTTTTTTCTTCACAATCGAATCTTCCCTTCCATTTTTTCTTTATTGAGATTGACAAATCCATCATTTTTGGAGTTTAACCACTGTTAGTAACTCGCCGTGGTAATTAAGAGTGACGTAGAAAAAAAGTACTTGATCGGTCGCTTCTGCGAAAAAACACTACCGAGTAAACGGTGCCATCTGGACTCCGAAGCAAACCAAAGCTTTGGATGTATAAGGATACGGTCTTAGGGGTTTTATGCAGAGAAGATAGTTTCTCCAAAGTAAACATTAAAAGAAGTTGATGAGGGAAACATCTTCAGTGATGTTGGAATCTAGAAAAATTCAAAGGCAAACTGGGTTGTTGTGGTAAAAGAAAAATTTAAAGCACCCCATTTGTAAAACAAAACGGTTGGCCATTCCTTACAAACAAAATAAGTAATTAAAGCTATAAATGTATTCAAGGCGGGCGGAGCCAATAATATTCTATGCTGGAAGAAAATAAAGAGGACAATAAAGACTTCCTTAGTTGGATCTTTTAATAAATCCTAATCAATTAATGTTACGAGCGATGGTGTCATCCACATGAAACTTGATTTATGTCGTCAAGTTATGAGAAGCAGTAACTGATGGAAACAAAGTAAAGCATCCCTTTCATTTCGTAGGCGACGAATAATGCTTTTCGAAACAAATAAATGAATGACTAAACGATAAAGAAATAGCAAGTATTGAACTGTCAAAATCAATTTTACTTGGACACAAAATCGATCAGCTTATTCCGTCACTAATTTTGACCTACAAAACCATTATAACAAATTTAACAAAGAATTGCATCAAAATAACGTGAGCCAAGAAACTACTGTTTATAATTGATACCTTCGGTAAAACCTTTTTTTTTTTTATCTTGAGCCAAAATAGTACGAAGGCATGCCTTGTGAAACTTACACTTTCAAGGAAACCCGCGGGTTGTTATTAGAAAAATTCTCTACATCTTACAATGATATGACGTACACCAACTACGTCATCACCATCACGATGTGGTAGGGGCCGACTACTAGTCTACCACAACACGGGATAGGCTAAGACAATTCCCAATTATTGTACATAACATTATATATATATATATATATATATATAGTCATCTGAGTAAACAAAGTCACCCACTCATCTAATCAAGACCGTCTATCTAAAACAGATAGATGGTTGAGAAAAAAAAGTGTAAACTAATATCAAAAGACAAAAATATTTTATCAACTTTTATCCTTATTCTTTATTTAACTGTTCATCATGTTGAATCAGATGATGTAGGTTAAATGGTTGGATGACTTAAAAAACTAGAGTTACTATTCAATTTTTCTGTATATATTCTCTTTCGTTGTTTTATAAAAAACTACGTGCATGTGGCATCTAAGCTTATAGCGGGAAATTAAATTTGATTTTAATACTTTAGTTTGATCCACTTGTAGAAAGAAACTTGACTTCTCAACAAGTTTTATTAGTTTCTTCAAAGGAGAGACGTTTCTTGTTTGTTCGTTGTTTAAAAAGCATGTTTAACCAATAAATCTGGTTAACTTGTCCGGTTTTTTGCCAGTATTTGACTTTCTTGGATATGCCGTGAGAAAAACTTGAGGTATCAACAATTGTAACACCTACCCAGTCGAAAAAAGAATCATTTTTTTGATATCTAATGATCCCAACCACAAATGTGATCTTTCTACATAGACATCGTGGAATAAGCATTCTGACCCATGTGTCTTGACCGTATAGATCAAACTTGATAAGAGGAATCCACTATATATATATATATATATATATATATATATATATATATATATATATATATATATATATATATATTGCATTGTGTGGCTGTGAATTGATGGAGTTCAAGATGATTGGAATATTAGCTCATATACATACGTGGGAATGGTGGTGACTCTGATTGTCTAGAGTTACTTAGATATCTAATCAAGGCCGTTCATTTAATATGGAGAGAAAAACATGAAGAAAAAGGTGAGAATTGACTGACAAAAATGTCCATCAACTTTTTTTCTTCGTTACTTTTTTCTTAATGCACATTCTGATGGCTCAAACAGCCTTGGTTAAATGGTTGTATTGCTATGAAAAGATAGAGATGTTATATATATATATATATATATATATATATATATATATATATATATATATAT
This sequence comes from Nymphaea thermarum, assembly GCA_011799765.1. NCBI lineage: Eukaryota > Viridiplantae > Streptophyta > Magnoliopsida > Nymphaeales > Nymphaeaceae > Nymphaea > Nymphaea thermarum. The sequence goes on from JAANDH010000106.1 coordinate 195,778, forward strand.
ATATATATATATATATATATATATATATATATATATATATATATATATATATGTGTGTGTGTGTGTGTGTGTGTGTGTGTGAAAAACAAGTTGATACCATACCTTAATATGTCAGATCTAATGAGAATTATTTAGGCTATTGATTTTAAGAAAAATCTTACAGTGAAATTAAGTTGCTAATTATATTTTCAGGGAACTAAAGTACTCTTCAAAAAGGGGCAAATGATCTCAATTAAGGGAAAACATTTACTTCCTCTATTTAGGGGCATTTTGGTCTTTTGAAAGTACAGCTAGCTTTTTATTTAAGAAAACAGAACACTCACGTATTGCCAACTTAAAAGACAGTTAGATTCTTTACTTCGCTAAAAAACAACCGTTCACCCATTAATCCTACGCTGTTACCGACTCATGACAGTCGTTAATATTGTAAAAGTTCAAAGACAAATATAATTTGATTATTTTCTATTATCTTTCTTAATTATATCCAAGTAACTTAGTTTTTTTTATTAATATTCAAAACAATGATGTGGTGCTTTCCTTAAGAAAGTTTTTGAAGAAAATACTAATTATAACAATGGAGGTGACCGTATTTTCTGTGTGTATTCAATTAACTTCAACAAAATAACTTTATGTGTATCTTCTTTTATTAACCATTAAAGAACTTAGGTGCTTAATAAGAACATTTGAAAAGGTGTCCTGTGTTTTTTATTATTTTTATTCCTATTATATATACCATTGGTTTAACTCAATGGCAAATAAACTTTGATTTCTAAATGTTTTACTCCAAGGAGCATATTTCAAATGGGTAGGTTGGGATGTGTTATAGGGTATGTCTTCAATTCAACATGAGAGGGGCTTTGCTTTTATACCGAAACTGGTTATGTGCATGAAAAAATATGAACAAGTGCCCTCAAATCAAAATATCTTTATTAAAATAAAAAAGGTAAAAGGGTCAAAAAAGGATTGTTAAAATTTTGAAAAGTCTAAAATTCGCATTTCTTTTATAAAAATTCACAAATACCCTTCATCATCTTTGATGCATACTTGTTGTGTGCACACAACTCGATCTGCTCCTGTATCCTAATAAATAAAAGTGTGCACACAACTCGATCTTCACCTGTAGTATATAAAAATCTTGAAAAATGATATTTTGGCCAATGTCAAAATTTAAAAACTTTTCGTCTTAATAAAATATTTCTGATCCGCCTCTAAAAGTGTTCATCTAACATCTCAATCTATGGTCCTGACGTCTTCCACATAATGCCGGTAAAAATCATGGGCCTGTTTTGGAAAGTTACATTATTTGGAGTAAAAAGAGAAAGAAAATGTGAAGGGGATATTCTGTTCTCACCTTCTGCTGGCAATTTTGAACCAACTCTCTTATGTCGCAATCGTGAAGCTAAGCTGGGTCCCTTTCACGCTCTAAAAACCTAATCTCAGGCGGCCTGAGACAGGTGCGACCTATGGCCGCCGAACCAGGCTTTGACTTGTCCCCCTCTCTCTCTTTCTCTCTCATGTGGGCCATCAATTCGTGTCTAACTAGAGAAAAGTAGATCTGGAAATTGATTGATGTAGATATATAGTGATTTTTTATAAGCCAGAAATTTCTTGGTTACGTAATAGACTGATTAGCAGTACCGTTAAGGTGCAATTTAATGTACTTACAATGATAAAATCAACCTGAGGATGTATCTACATTTTTTATTTGGTTTTGCGTAACTATGGTATTTGCTTAGTTGCTAGTAAATAAAATCAAACACAATTGCTTTTTTATAAGTACCAACTTGGATTTGCACAATACCATCGTTACATTTCACTTCGTTAATTGGTAATTGTGAATAATTTATTTTTTATTCTAATGAAACAACTCATCTCTCTCTTTATATCTCTCTTTCTCTCTCCCCCCAATCCAGTGATCATGTTCATGAGAATCGTTATGGGATGATGACTAATGATTTATCACTTCAAAAAGTTAGTCATATATTGAAGATTGTGAGAGATCTTCAATGACTTATATAAATGGTTATTACATAGAGTGTTCTTTGATCTATCAATCTCTTAATTCGCCATCTTATCAGAAAAGGGAGATTTCTCTTTGGGTTAAAATTAACTTTTTTCTTAGCCTAACTCTCCTTAAAGCAGATTATGAGCTTCTAATTCAAATAACTACTTTGAAATTGGGTGACTTTACTAAAGTTGAGGCACTGGACTCTACCAAAAGGCATATTCAAAACAAAGAAGTGCTTTCAGGTTTCTTTTTCACGTTCACTTCCCAACCTCCCTTTCACGAAACTACTAGCTTGGAACAGCTTTTGTCCATCATGCACATTGAAGGACAGAGTGTGCAGGTTCTTTCTAACAACAGGCAGTGGCTTAAATCTATGTGGCAGGCGATCCGTGGTCAAACTCAACTTCCTCCAGGCTTCCACAACATAAGTAGGCTGAAGTCGCATCTCAAGATTTGTTGTTATAACCCCTCTAAGGAACTAGGTATCATTTTGTCTTATTCCTTGCAATCCAATGTTACCCATCATTGGGACCCCTCCTTTCGTGAATGGAATTTGAACGCGTCGCTTTTTCTTGTGTACATTCCTTCCACTTTTTTGTAGCTTTTGTTTCTCTTGTTTTTTGTGTATCTTTTGTTCATATCTCAATAAAATGGTTGGGAGCCTTTCTCCAGCATGATTGCATTGAAAATAGATGGTTATCCTGGTTCCTACTTTTTTTTTGTAGTTAAAGCCGAAACTGCTACAAGGAGGGTTGAGATCCGTAGAGTCAAGAGCCCAAACTTAGGAGTGTGTCTAGTAGTTACAGTGGTATGCGAGCCGGTTCAACACTCAGATCTAGGGTCCCACACTCACAAACTCATGTGCTTTAAAGGGGGTAAATTGTAACACCCCAAAAATTTAATCATGTATTGAATATTATGAGAGATCTTCAAGGACTTATAAAGAAGGTTACTTAATAGATGGTTGTCCTGGTTTCTAACCCTTTGGAGGTTGAAATCGAAACTATAGGGGGTATGTTGAGATCCATCGAATCAGAAGCCCAAGCCTAGGAATGGGTCAGGTTGTTACAAGTGAACTAATCTAATGAACCACTATTCGTTGAATACATAGGTAAAGATGTAAATAAAGTGGTAATAAATACTTGTGAATTTGAATATCACATTTTAGTTGCTAGATTGTTGAACAAGAAATTTTCTTAGTAAACAAGAGAAGAATTGTAGTTCCATACCAAGAAAATCCAGTGTTTTACTAAGTTATATCATTGAAATGCAAAAAGAAGCTTAAATATCACACGATTCCAAATATAGAATAGTAGCCAAAATCATGTTCTATATGTTCATGTTCTATATGTTCTGAGCGCCTTACCCACATGATCTAATTGTGGATAACATTCATTATCTCCCTTTCACTAATGAGTGATTAACTTTTTTTTCAAACCTCTCATGCATGAATATGTAGACTTTTCCAGCTCCACTCTAGAATATTAGTTGGTATCTGGTCAAGTGGTTCGGCGCAAGTCACAATTAAGACAATTCTTAGCTGATTTGTGCCGTCTCCTAAACCTAGTCATGAGAAGGAAACATCAGATATGGGGTAGAGGTTTTACAATTTTTGGTTGTCTCGAGCTCGATCACCATCTTGTTCTTCATGTATTTGGCTGTTCTAGATCGACCAATTTGAAGTTCCAAATGATTGGAACAATTTCCCAGTCTTTCATGGATCATTGACTTTGACTTGTCTTTAAGTGTAGCTCTCTCAGTCATTGTTTTCTGCTTCAGGGAAGTTGGTGTTCAACAGGTTATGTGTTAGGGGGAGGCATGAAAGGAGCCGCGTGTCCCAGGCTCCTTTCAGGTGTCTCCAAGGGAAGAAGGCCGAGGCTCTTTCTACGCCTCTCCATACCATACAAGTTGCTCTCAAGTTAGTGTGGTGGGTAGGAATTTGATTGTCACATAAGCACGAAAGTCAAAAATTTTGTGATATTAAGAGTGTAACGCTTCAAAAGTTTAGTTTCATATTGAAGATTAAGAGAGATCTTTATGGGTTTATAAAGGGGGTCATTAATAAGATTATTGTCTTGATTTTTAACCATTTTGAGATTGTAGTTGAAACTGCTAAGAAGCGAGTTAGGATGCGCCCAACTAGAGACCTGAACGTAGAAGTGGGTCAGATTGTAAATCTCATAAAAAAAACCAAGTGTAGATGTGCTCCCGAGGGAACCAAAAGCCACAGCTCCCTCATTTCCCCTTGCCTCTTAGGTCAAAGTTATTGTCACCTTGCACAAGGAATTGACGAGACTGAGTTGCGTGCACTGGTATGCACTAGGGGAGTTGAGGAATTTTGTAAACTTTTTAAAAGTAATTTTTTTTTTAACTTTTGACTTTTTCACTACTTCTTTTACTTTTATAAGATGGATACCCTTCACCAACTATAGGTGTTATAATCATTATGCCCCGAACTCACAGTTTTTTTGTGTACCAAACGGTGCATGTAACCAGCTTAGTTTTCTTGTGTACTGAGCGGTGCATGTAACCAGCTTAGTTTTTCTTGTGTACCGAGCGGTGCATGTAACCAGCTTCGAGAATTAACGCACACTAAAATTGAATTATGAACTGACCTTCTACCAATCTCTGGTCCCGTCAGACATGCCAAACAGGTTAGAGCAGCCGAGGGGCTATGACAGAAGAGGTTGGTTTTGTTACGACAAGCACATAGAAAGAAATTCATGAAAAAGTTGTTGAAGATAAAAGGCAAAATGTAGAGCTTAACCACATCTTAAGGGGCTGAACTTGAGTCGAGGCAGTGGGTCCGGGGAAAGAGGGAAAGAGGACTAAGCGAGAGGTGGCCGACTGTCCAGTGGCTCAGAACGTGAGGGGCGTGCGTGGTGTAGGCCTCATTCGATGCATTATTGGAATCAAAGTCAATGAAATCAATATTATAGTTTCCTTATTTAAAAAAAAAAAAAATCATCTCTCACTCTCACTCTCTCTATCTCTTTCGGTTTCTCTCTCTGTAGAGCCAAGGAAAAGAGCCATCCAAGCATATAAATAGTGGGGTTTAGTATCCACAAGATCATTCAAAATCCTTCTCTCTCTGTCTCTCACATCTCGCTTCAGAGGGAGACAGTTAGGGGGCAAAAATGCCAGGAGATGAGGAGGTAGTCGAGGAGGGAGAGATGGAGCAGATGGGTGGTGGGAGGATGGAGGGCTTGAAAGAGAAGAAGATGTCCTGGGGTGCCATGCTCAAGAGACTCGATTCTCTTGATGTCGAATCCGCTAAGATGCCTCATGGACATGGCCACGGACACCACGTAACAGCTCTCTCTATCTCTTTCTCTCTCTCTCTTTCTTTCTCTCTGAGTCACTCTCACAAACCTTATCAGCAAGTCGCTCCACTGTTCTGACTCTTCTAAACTCGTCGCCAACTCCTCACTTTTGCTGGGATTAGGGATGATGATCTTATAAAGAAACACAAAGCAGAGCAACAGGCTGCTGCTGTAACTGGGATTTGATTTCTACTTGTTTTTCCCTTACACCGTTGGGCAAGGACTGTCCTCTAAACCAAGCACTCTCTCTCTTTCTTGTTGAAATTTGTTACTGTTTACTGAGTTTTATATTTCTACTAAGCCAAGTTTCTCCCTCTGTGTCTTTTCCTCATTGGAATTGGTTGCTGTTTACTGAGTTTTATGTTTCTGCTAGACCAGGTTTCCCTCTCTCCCTCTTGTTGGAATTTGCTACTGTTTACTGAGTTGCATATTTCTGCTAAACCAAGTTTCTCTCTCTCTTTCTCTTTCACATTGGAATTGGTTGCTGTTTACTGAGTTTTTGTGTTCTCTCCCGGAAAATTTACAGGACTTCGGTTGGGGGACGACACTGAGGTTGGCGTTCCAGAGCGTCGGAATCGTTTACGGCGACATCGGGACGTCGCCGCTTTACGTCTACGCAAGCACCTTCACCCACGGCATCAAGAATGAGGACGACATCTTGGGAGTCCTCTCCCTTATTTACTACACTATCATCCTCATCACCATGGTCAAGTACATTTTCATTGTTCTACGCGCCAATGACAACGGAAATGGTGAGCTCGTCGATGATTTCAAAAATTATAATTGTAAATTTATGTTTTTTTTTAGTTGATGATTTGTATTTTGATTTAAAAAAAAGTTATCGTGTTCTTCTATAAATTATTAATTAACAGGCACTCAATTAGTTATCATAATTCTTACATTTGCTAAAGTTATTATACCACAAACTATATTTCATGAAATGGACATAGAGAGTTTTAAATACCTTGTTGTGAATCTATGTACACATGTGAAAAGTCTAAAAGCGTTTACATGTGGAGGAGTAAGTATGTAAGTCATCCTTGAAGAGTTTGGTAACTGAGTCACTATCCGAGTGTCTATTTCAAAGATTGAATCACTATCCGAGTGTCTATTTCAAAGATTGAAGCAGGTTCATGAAATAAATAATTCTAGGATGCTATGATTCATGGAACACTTTCACAAAGTATGTCTACTACCAAACAACTCTATATAAACCTATAAAATCTCATGAGTATTCCCTTAGATCAAGGCTTTTATATAACAAACCACGAGACTTTAACATTTAAACATATACAAAAGAATTTATGTTTTTAATGGTTTACATGGTTTAATGCTCACCAACTGGCCCTTTCTTTCCCTTGGTTGAATTTTGAGAAAATAACAACTGTTGCAGATTCTTTCATTTTTTCTAATAAAGGTCAGGAGAACTATCTCCACAACAGCTTTGCATCAGAATTAGTATATGGTAGAACTATATATGACTACCAGACAAAGGCTGCAAATGCCAAGGAAGTTTGGTCAAACCTCGTCTAGTCTACAGGGTGGGGCAACCTCCTCATCAATTTGAAAAAAAACAAAATCATTCTCCCTTTTCTTTAACTTTATGTTTTAAATGACTTTTTGAAAGATTTTTTACCACAGCCCCACCAAGAACCGATTTTTACCACACTAATTTTACCATTCAAGTGAAAAATGATAAGATGGGACGTGCCAAAGTCGGTTTCATAGTAGTTTTGGAATTATTTCTTGAATTTGGTTCTTATGATGGGATATTCCGATTGATGCTTGATTGATGAAGCCTAAGAAAGATAGGTTGGTGTGAGAGCTTAAAAGAAAGACTTGACATTGAGCATGTCCTAGAGGCATCCCATGTCTCACTTTCTCTTTAAGAACTTGCGTTCATGATTTTCTTGACCCATGTTAACTCTACTTTCACCACACAAGACTCCTTGCATCTCTGGTAATTAATTCACTCAGAACCTTCTCTCCAATTCGATTAAACTCGACAAAGCACATGTAATATAGGTTATATGTATATATAATTTTCAAACTTAAAACCAAGGAAAGAGACCAAGTCAAATGGGAAGTTGGAAAAGGAGTTTAAACGAGTCAAGTTCAAGGAAGGACTCGGTCGAACGAGTCAAGCTTGAACTGACCAAGCTCGAGCCGATTCGACTTGTGAACAACCCTACTCCCCAACCATATTTTTATCTAATTGAAAGGTCTAAAAATGTTTTTGAAGGGTCTAAAATTGGGCACATTATATTTATGCTTCCTTGATCCAATAATTTTTTGGCTCCACCACTGGGTCAAAAGTTGTGTTATTTTGACTATAGATTGTGATTGAAAGATGGCTGCCCCACATATGAGTTGTGGGGCATTGGCAGCTTCGAACTTACCAAACTGGGTCTAAATTTGTTTCTTATCCGCTTGATGTACATGGAAAAGAAGCAGTTAGGTGAAAGATATCCAAAATTTGAGTATGTTTTGGTAATACCACTAAAACTTGAGTGCCTTCTTAAAAAAATCTTAATTTTCTCTTTCTAAATTCTTCTTACAGTGAAAGGTCCCAATGTAGGTGGATCTCTTGACATTCTGCACAACGAAGAGAGAGAGAGAGAGAGAGAGAGAGAGATTGAACATTCTATCTTGTGATTTAAGAACAAACATTCTATCATGTGATTTAAGAACATGTGAGAAAGGAGGGTTTAGGGTTGGTAGCATTTGGCATTTTGTTGGAATTCAAATACAGTGTTCGTAAACAGAGTTCTGGGATGGATGAGTCATTGCTTTTCCCAATATAACTTTAATAAATTTCCCTCGTTCTTTGTGTCCAGTGCTCTCGGCAGTAGGTGGGCTCCAAAGGGCGACTTCTTCGTTGACTCAAGGTAAGCGTTTCCTGCACTTTCTTTTTTATCCTTCCTTGTCCTTCCCGGCGAATAACTGTTTTCATGCCTCCCACCTAACAATCCTGATAACTTGGATCTCTCTCTCGCCCTCTCCCTCTCCCCATCTCCACAAATAAACAAATAAGTATTCCATTTCCATGCCTTTAGGAGTTCCAACTACAGATCAATCAAACTAACAGATAAGTAGTATTTCTCTAATCTTGAGAGTACCAACTATCAACAACATACACCCACACACACACACACACACACATATATATATATATATATATATATATATATATATATATATATATATATATATATATATATATATATATATATATATATGAGAGAGAAAAAAAAGTGTATGTGAGTAAATGATGACTCTAGTAATCCAGAATCACTAGTCATCTAAATAAAATTGTTCATTTAAAACAGATAAATGGTTAAAAAAAAACATTTAAAATAAACTAATATAAAATGATGAAAAATTGTTATCACTTTTTTTTACCATTAATTGCAGATTGGATAATCATTATATATATCTATATATATATATATATATATATATATATATATATATATATATATATATATATATATATATATATATAATCATTATATATATATATATATAATCATTATATATATATAAAAGACTGAGAATTGAGCTCGACTTAGTCGGTTTCTAGCCGGCCACAGTTCAAGCATCAGGGCCAGTGTTATATATATATATATATATATGTGTGTGTGTGTGTGTGTGTTTCTAAAGAAAATTGTAAAACCCTTTTAAGGCTGACAAATTTTTGCCTGTGCAAAACTTTTACCGGTATTTGGTTTGAATAGCTGAAATTTCACCAGCTCAGTACCACCCCGAAATCTTTTCGGTGCTATGAAACGCTTCCCTCCACCCTTGTGCTTCTTTCTTTCAAGGAGAAGATTAATGATCGACCAAATACTGAAAGCCAACATGCCTTACCTCCGTTCATATATTACGCCAATTAGGGTGATAGCCATGTTGGTAATGAAGCTGTTATCTTGCAGACAAGATTGTGGTGATCTCTGTGATCATCTTGATCTGCCTCTTCCAAGCACAGAGGTTCGGGACCGATCGAGTAGGATACACTTTTGCACCAGTAATCTTTATCTGGTTCGCGTTCATCGGGCTAATTGGCATCTACAATTTCATCAAATATGACCCCATGGTCATCAAGGCCTTCAATCCGGCATATATTATTCACTATTTCACGAGGAACAAGAAAGAGGCATGGGTTTCCTTGGGAGGAGTTGTTTTGTGCATTACAGGTTTGTACTTGATTATTTCTAATGATATGGACGACTAGTTATGATGGTGTTATGTTTCTAATGAGATTCTTATTGATGTGTAACGTCAAGGGAACTCACAACAGTGATAATGGTGTTGCTAGATGATTCAGCTTGTTTCATATGCTAATCTCATTTGAACAATCCAAGTTTTACTGATTATTAATTAATCAATATGCAATAATTCAACACTCATATTTAAATTTTCTTGCTTACAAAAATACATGTAATCTTCCCTGCATGCAAAGCAATGTTATTTTCTCTGATCGCTGTGAAGAATTCATCATCTTCCTTCGTGCATTGGTATCGATATCATGAATTCATCAACTTCCTTCATGCATGGCGCTCGTAGCTGATGAACATAATATGTTTTTTCAGCGAAATTTGTGCACCATTTCTTGGTTTGCATTTGAAAAACTTGAAAAACCAGTTGCTTTTTTAGATGAATTGGCTGTGACCAACAGAACAGTTCCGATGCCTTAAAATATAACTACCCCCTCATTATGCCATATCCTTGATTTGTAGATATTAATTTGCAACCCTAGTTACGGATACAAACTCCAAATTGATATGCTTTGTAATATATAGTACAATTTAAATTTGTTCTACAACATATGTTGTATAACCAGTCATTCCTCTGGTCACATGATTCAGGAATGGAAAGTCATCTTCAAATTATCTGGTCCGATTTCATGAGCTTTGCTCTGTTTTCCCTGTTTTTTATTTTTTTAGTAACAAATTTGCTAACTCACTGAGTCATTTTAGTACTTAATTCTCCTTGAATCGGTAATTTTATTCACCTTAACGACACAGGCATGCCATCAACGGTAACAAAAATGTGAGAGTCTCGTTTGTCTGATGTTGGTGGTCTGAGTGATTGTTGAATCTATGTTGGTCTGAGTGATTGAAGAATCTATGTTGTTTGATTTACAGGAACAGAAGCTATGTTTGCCGATCTCGGTCATTTTACTGTCCGTTCAATACAAATTAGTATGTGCTCTGTAGTCCTCCCGGCACTCATCTGTACGTACACAGGTCAAGCATCTTATCTCCGTAAAAACAGCCATAATGTTGGTGATACCTTCTATGCATCAATTCCAGGTAACGTTCTCAGATTCACTGTATTTCTTGTTGTTACAATTTTTTCTTCTATATTCACATAACTAAGAGCAGATGCCCCCTTTTCCTGCATATATATCTAAAAATTCACATTTATCTAAAAAAATTCGCATTATCTTGAATCAGGACCTCTGTATTGGCCAATGTTCGCTGTGGCTGTAGCAGCATCTATAATTGCAAGCCAGGCCATGATCTCCGGCGTCTTCTCCATTCTCCAACAAGCAGTCTCACTGGGCTGCTTCCCGCGTGTGAAGATTGTTCATACATCTGCAAAATATGAAGGCCAGGTCTACATTCCCGAAGTCAACTTCCTACTCATGTGTGCATGTATCGGTGTTACTGCAGGATTCCAAACTACTGCAAAAATTGGCAATGCATATGGTAGGTTGCATGCGAACCACATAAGTTTACATCCAAGTTACATTGACATCCTCAACAGGCAATATAGTCTGAAGCTCATAGCTTTTTCCTTTGTTTGTGGAAAATGCAGGGATTGCTGTGATGACTGCAGAGGCAATCACATCTGCCTTCCTTATACTAATTATGATAATGATATGGAAGACGAATATTTTATTAGTTATCGTCTACATTCTAACCATAGTTCCAGTTGAGTATATCTACCTGAGCTCTGTCTTCTACAAGTTCCTTGAAGGAGGTTACCTACCGTTAGCCTTTGCTTCTGTCGTGATGTTCATCATGTCTGTGTGGAACTACGTGCACCGGACCAAGTACATATATGAGATGCAAAACAAAATATCAACAGAGAGAGTCAGAGAAGTGGCCAGCAGACCCCACATGCACAGGATGCCAGGGCTTGGTCTCTTTTACTCTGAGCTAGTGCAAGGCATTCCACCAATATTCAGTCACTATGCTTCCAACATCACAGCCCTGCATTCAATTCTGGTCTTTGTGGCCATTAAACCACTTCCAGTAAGCAAAATCATCCCTGAAGAGCGTTTTCTTTTCCGACGAGTCGGACCACACGAGCTTCGTGTGTATCGATGCATTGTCAGGTATGGCTACACTGATCTGAGAAGTGAGAAGGAGAGATTTGAGGAGCTGCTGATCGAGAGGTTGAAGGAATTCATCAGAGAAGAGGCGGCCTTCATGCCAAGACATGACGCTAGCGAAAACCTGGCCGAAAACGAAGACGCTAGTATGGATTCATCAGATAGCAGCAACCCAGCAGAGAACAGGGGAAGTACTAAGCATGTTGTATTAAGTCATACAGGAAATGTGGATCCAGCAGAGGACTTGTCCATGGTAGACAGAGCAAGCAATGCTGGCATCGTCTATCTGTTGGGTGAGACTGAGTTAGTAGCTAAACAAGGATCAGGATTAGGCAAGAGGATTATAGTAAACTATGTCTACAATTTCATCAAGAGGAACTTGAGGCAGGGGGATCAAGCGCTCGCGATTCCACGCCGGCATCTTCTGAAAGTCGGCATGACATATGAGCTATAGAGAAGTTCTTTCTCAGAGCCTCACCTTCAGGGAACACCTCCCAACAAGACAGTACATGAAAATGGAGGATATGATATGAGAGTTGATAACGTAATCGCTCTAATTTTTTAATACGAATAAACATTTGGAATGGGTTGACTAATTATCAATTAACAATTGAGTCAGATGTGCCAAAAGATACAGGTAAATAGTCCTTCAATCTTAAATATTTGTACCATATCTCCAATAATGGCTTGTCACCTGATGTCAGGCAACCAAACAGGGTTTTCCAAATGGGTCAGATCTGGTTCTAGAGTTTTGACATTTCTTGGATCGGATCCAGTTTTAACTTGGGGATCTAGGTTCAGATATCGGGCCGGGCCAGCCCGGCCCGGTAAGGGTCGGCCCGATCCGGCTCGATAATATTGCCGGGTATCGGGCCGGGCCGGGTACCGGGCCGGGACACCAAAAACTAGGCCCGGCCCGCCAGCGAAGAGCAAGCGGAAGGAGAAGAGCAAGCGGAAGGAGGATTGCGGAACGAGATTTTTTTTCAAGTATTATAGATCCGGGTTGGGTCAACATGACCCGACCCGGGTCCGACCGCCTCCCACTCGATCGTATTCGTCTCCCGCTCGACCGAGCGGGTGGTTTCAGGCAGCGAGAAACCGCCGCTCCTCTGCAAAACGCCGAGCACAGGGAAACGGCGGGTTCTTCTCTGACGGGCTGAGGGAAGTCTTGGGTCGGCGCCGGCGAGTCTCACGGCGCCGTCCGGCGACGACGAAGCCGCCGGCAGGCTAATGACTGGCCTTCGCCCTTCCTGTGCCCTAATTTCCAGATTTGGGGATAATATTGCCGGCCGGTACCGGTTCATTTTGTTCTTCCTCCACTTGTTCATCTTCTTCATTGTCGTCTACTCTTGGTACCAACCTCAAGGGTTCGCAATCGACGTTGAGAAGGCGGGCTGGTAACTCGTGCCCAAGCACTGATGATGACGAGGGTGAGGGCGACAACACTGACGACGATTGCGCGAACCTCTGCTCTTCTTCCCTGTTGCTAAACCCTTCTATCTTCTCTGACCGCTCTTCTTTTAGAACCCAACTGGAGATGTTCAGATTTCCCTCTTGCGGGAGGGTTTTCTATGGAGGTCTGTCTCGTTCTGTCAACCCCGCTAGAGGAATGACCCTGAGGGTGGTTGCGGAGGCTCAGCAGACGTTGGCATCGACAGAGGCTACCAGGAGGCTCTACGTCGGCAACATTCCCAGGAATATCGACAATGAAGAGCTCACTCGCTTGTTTCAGAAGCACGGCTCCGTTGAGAAGGCGGAGGTGAAGAATTCGTGACAGAATGCTTTCCTTGATCTGTTGTCCTGCTTCTTCTTTCTATTTCCTTCAATTGGGTCTTTTATTTTTTTGTCCCCTTTCTGGGTCAGCAATTCATCCAGATTTTTCTCCGTCGGGCCGACCGGGCCGCCGTCGGGCCGGCCTGTCCGGCCCGGGCATGTTGCCGTGCCGGCCTGTCGGGCCCGGGCACGTTGCCGTGCCGGCCTGTCGGGCCCGGGCCAGGCCCGGGCCGGGATTTTCCCGACCCGAACCCTGCCCGACGCCCAGCCCTAATGATACAGCCAAAAATTGCAAAACTTCAATATTTGACTCAACCAGTTTGAAACGTTTATTCAAGTGAAAGGGATATTCCGTTCTTGCCGTCTGCCGGCAATTTTGAATCTCCACTCTCTTTTGTCAAAAGCTTGAGACAGGTGGGATCTGTGACGTATCTCTTGCTTGACTGATCTCTCTCTCTCTCACGTGGGCCATCCATTCGTGTTGATAACTCGAGAAAAGTAGTTCTGGAAATTGATTGATGTAGATGTATAGAGATTTTTATAAGCCGGAAATTTCTTGGTTACGTAATAGACTCTTATAAAATTCGCGTTACCGGTACGATGCAATCTAAATGACTTACGATGACGAAATCAACCTGAGGAATGAGGATCTATCTACATTTTTTATTTGGTTTTTCGTCTGTATGGTATTTTGCGTAGGTACTAGTAAAAAATTCGATCTAAAATCAAACACTATTGTTTTTTTGTACGTACCAATTTGGATTTTGTACAGTACCATCGTTACATTTCCCTTCGTTAGTTGGTAATTGTGAATCTTTTATTTGTTTCTAATGAAACAACTCATCTCTCTCTCTCTCTCTCTCCTCCCACTCTGGTGATCCTGTTCATGAGAAACGCCAACTTATTGTGGGACGATAACCCGTGAACTGATCTAATTGATCACTATTCGTTGAAATACATAGGTCAACATGCATAGATAGTAGTAATAAATACCTGTGAGTTTGAATATTACATTTTAGTTGCTAGATTGTTGGAGACATTAGGAAATTTTCTTGGTAGACAAGAGAAGAATTGTACTTCCATACCAACAAAATCCAGTGTTTAGCTATGCTTTACTAAATTATATCATAGAAAAGCAAAAAGAAGCCTAAATAGCACACGCCATTCGAAACACAGAATAAAGATCTAATTGTGGATAACATTCATTATCTCCCTTTCACTACTGAGTGATTAACTTTTTCAAACCTCTCATGCATGAATACGTGGACTTGTCTGGCTCCACTCTGGGAGATTAGTCGGTATGTGGTCAAGTGGTACCGGCGGAAGTCACAATTAAGTCAATTCTTAGTTGATATGGGCCGTCTAAGGCCTTTCCTTGCCCTAGTCATGAGAAGGAGGCATCCGAGATTTGGCAATTTTTGGTTGTTTCGAGCTCGATCACGATCTTGTTCTTCATGTATTTGGCTGTTCCAGATCGACCAATTTGAATTTTCAAATGATTGGAACAATTTTGCAGTCTTTTTTGCTCATTGACTTTGACTTGTCTCTTCCTTTTTGCTCGAGGGAAGTCGGTGCCAAATAGGTAATGTGTTATGAGGGCGCATGAAAGGAGCCGCGTGTCCCTCGGGGAGAAAGCTCCTTTCACGTGTCAACCTCCAACCAACTTATGTGGATATGATCAAACTAAATCTGAATTAAAAAATACATTAAGCAAGTAAAATTTTTTAATTTTTTTAATATATTTTTTTTTCAGTTAACGTGGCAACCAACAATTAGTCGCCCTCA
Source organism: Nymphaea thermarum (assembly GCA_011799765.1). Taxonomy (NCBI): domain Eukaryota; kingdom Viridiplantae; phylum Streptophyta; class Magnoliopsida; order Nymphaeales; family Nymphaeaceae; genus Nymphaea; species Nymphaea thermarum. The sequence goes on from JAANDH010000106.1 coordinate 211,010, forward strand.
CGTGGGTACGGTGGGTTAGAAATTTGATTGTCACGAAGCATGAAAGTAAAAAATATTGTGCTGTTAAGACTAACTAAATCTCATAAATGGACCAAGTGCAGATGTGCTTCACTCCCTCCTTTCCCTTGCCTCTGAGGTCAAAGTTATTGTCCTCCGCACAACGGATCGACGAGAGTGACTTGCTTGCACCCGAGAGTAAAGCTTTTTAAAAGTAAATGTCTTTTTTTGTAAAAAAAAAAAAACTATTTCACTACTTCTTTTACTTTTTCACTATCATCTTCACGGATTATAGGTGTTTTAATCTTTTCACTATTTTTTTTTTTTTTTTTTTTTACTTTCATAAGATGACTATCCTTTTCACCGACTACAAGTGTCTGAACCCACAGTTTTACTGTGTGTCGAGGAGTGCACATAACCAGCTTTGAGGATTAAAGCACATCAAAATTGAGTTATGGACTTGGCCTTCTTCTACCAACGAGGGGAAACATGCCGAACCGGTTAGAGCAGCCATGGGGCTATGTTAAAAGAGGATGTTTTCGTTACGACTAGAACATATAAGTAGTCAACGTTGTCTTACGGGGATTAACTTGAATATGAATAGAAGCAGTGGGTCCGGTGAAAGATGGCAAGCGGACTAATCGAGAGGTGGCTCTGAACGTGAGAGGCGTGCATGGTGTAGGCCTAATTGGATGCATTATTGGAATCAGAGTCAATGAAATCAATATTATAAAAAAAAAATCCTATCTCTCCTTAGGAAAAGAGGCATCGAAGCATATAAAATGGCGGGTTAGGATCTACAAGATCATTCAGATCCCTTCTCTCTCTTTCTCTCACATCTGGCTCAAGAGGGAGACAGTGAGGGGGGCAAAAATGCCAGGACATGAGGACATTGATAAGGTGGTCGAGGAGGGAGAGATGGAGCAGATGGGTGGTGTGAAGATGGAGGGCTTGAAAGAGAAGAAGATGTAGGCTCTTTTCACGTCTCTCCATACCATACAAGTAGCCCTCAAGTTAGTGTGGTGGGTAGGAATTTGATTGTCACATAAGCATGAAAGTAAAAAATTTTGTGATATTAAGAGTGTAACGCTTCAAAAGCTTAGTTTTATATTGAAGATTAAGAGAGATCTTTAAGGGTTTATGAAGGGGGTCATTAATGAGATTATTGTTTTGATTTTTAACATTTTTGAAGTTGAAGCTGAAACTGCTAGGGAGCGGGTTAGGATGCGCCCAACTAAAGACCTGAACGTAGAAGTGGGTCAGGTTGTAAATATCATAAAAAACCAAGTGTAGATGTGCTCCCGAGGGAACCAAAAGCCACAGCTCCCTCCTTTCCCCTTGCCTCTTAGGTCAAAGTTATTGTCACCTTGCACAAGGGATTGACGAGAATGACTTGCGTGCACCGGTATGCACCGGAAAAAGAGAAGGGGAGTTGAAAAAGAGAGAAGAGAGATCTTTAAGGGTTTATAAAGGGAGTCATTAATGAGATGATTGTCTTGATTTTTAACATTTTTGAGGTTGGATCTAAAACTGCTAGGGAGCGAGTTAGGATGCGCCCAACTAGACACCTGAACGTAGAAGTGGGTCAGGCTGTAAATCTCGTAAAAAAACCAAGTGTAGATGTGCTCCCGAGGGAACCAAAAGCCACAGCTCCCTCCTTTCCCCTTGCGTCTTAGGTCAAAGTTATTGTCACCTTGCACAAGGGATTGACGAGAGTGAGTTGCGTGCACCGGTATGCACTAGGGGAGATGAGGAATTTTTGTCAACTTTTTAAGTTTTGACTTTTTCACTACTTCTTTTACTTTTATAAGATGGATACCCTTCACAAACTATAGGTGTTCTGGTCATTATGCACCGAACGGTGCATGTAACCAGCTTAGTTTTCTTGTGCACCGAGCGGTACATGTAACCAGCTTAGTTTTTTTGCGTACCGAGCAGTGCATGTAACCAGCTTCGAGAATTAACGCACACTAAAATTGAATTATGAACTGACCTTCTACCAATCTCTGGTCCCGTCAGACATGCCAAACAGGTTAGAGCAGCCGAGGGGCTATGACAGAAGAGGTTGGTTTTGTTACGAGAAGAACATAGAAAGAAATTCATGAAAAAGTTGTTGAAGATAAAAAGCAAAATGTAGAGCTTAACCACATCTTAAGGGGCTTAACTTGAGTAGAGGCAGTGGGTCCGGCGAAAGAGGGCAAGAGGACTAAGCGAGAGGTGGCTGACTGTCCAATGGCTCAGAACGTGAGGGGCGTGCCTGGTGTAGGCCTCATTCGATGCATTATTGGAATCAGAGTCAATGAAATCAATATTATAGTTTCCTTATTTTAAAAAAAAATCATCTCTCACTCTCACTATCACTCTCTCCGTCTCGTTCAGTTTCTCTCTCTCTACGAAAAGCCAAGGAAAAGAGCCATCCAAGCATATAAATAGTGGGGTTTAGGATCCACAAGATCATTCAGAACCCTTCTCTCTCTCTCTCACATCTCGCTTCAGAGGGAGACGGGGTAAAAATGCCAGGAGATGAGGAGGAAGTCGAGGAGGGAGAGATGGGTGGTGGGAGGATGGAGGGCTTGAAAGAGAAGAAGATGTCGTGGGGTGCGATGCTCAAGAGACTCGATTCTCTTGATGTCGAATCCGCTAAGATGCTAAGATGCCTCATGGACATGGCCAAGGACACCACGTAACAGCTCTCTCTCTCTCTCTCTCTCTTTCTCTCTGAATCTCTCTCACAAACCTTATCAGCAAGTAAAGCAAGTCGCTCCACTGTTCTGACTCTTATAAACTCGTCGCCAACTTCTCACTTCGGCTGGGATTTGGGATGATGATCTTTTGGGATGATGATCTTATAAAGAAACACAATGTTGCCGTAACTGGGACTTGATCTCTACTTCTTTTTCATTTACACTATTGGGCAACGACTGTCCTCTATGTTGGGATAAAACGGGGATAGGCACAAATATGCTAATAATGATTCAACAACGAAGTATAGCCCAAATCGATCATGCAAGAGGCAACAAAACAACAACCAAACAAATGCACAAGAAGATTTTTACGTGGAAAACCCCTCAAAACAATGAGGGTAAAAACCACGGGGCACTACGACCAAAACTCAATCCACTATAATCAATGATATAAGTTTTCTCACGAGGGGCTACACAAAGCCAACCCTCCAACAATAATATATCATCAAAACTATATGAGAAAAACAAGAGAAATATCACCGATTGAATGTGGAAACCGTGGATTGACAGGAGATGCGTCTGGCTTCCTCCTTGAAATCGAATCATGCTCTAGCCAAATGCTCGCAACCTTCTCTTCTTCTTTTCCTTCTCTCCTTTCCTCTTCTCCTTCTCTCCTCTCTTCTTCTCCTTTTCTCCTCTTGTTGTGCAGCCACCAAGAGAGCACACAAGCTTTTTTCCCCCAAATCAGAACCCTAGAGAGAGAGAGTGAGAGACGTGAGAAAGAACGAGAGTGGGGGCACCATCGGGTGCCCTCCTTTTGTTTTGTCTGCCCGTCACTTAAGTGACGGGCTGGATCGGGTCTCATTGAGGCTGGACCCGACCCAACAAACTCCTCCTCCAACCTCAAGTGAGGGAACATACCTGCAAAATGAACAAAATTAATATACTGCCTTAAAGGCAGTCATCCCAACTAAGTCTCTACACATATCATGCTTCTCTTTAGGTAGAGACTTCGTCATCATATCTGCAGGATTATCATCTGTATGGATCTTATCAAGAACAAGCTGCTTCGACTCTAGAACATCACATATCCAATGATGCCTCACGTCTATATGCTTTGACTTTGCATGAAAAGTAGAATTCTTTCCAAGGTGAATAGCACTCTGACTGTCACAGTAAAGCACGTACTCGTCTTGACTGAACTGAAGTTCCTGCATGAACCTCTTCATCCATAGTAGCTCTTTCCTTGCCTCTGTAGCTGCAATAAACTTTGCTTCAGTAGTAGATAATGCTACACTTTTCTGAAGTTTCGATTGCCAAGAAACTGCACCACCTGCATATGTCAAAAAATAGCCGGATGTAGATTTTCTCCCATCAATGTCTTCTGCCATGTTCGAATCTGTATAGCCAACAAAAATGGATTTTCCCGCTCCAAAACAAAGTGAAAAACTGCTAGTCCCACGAAGATATCTCAAAATCCATTTAACTTTTTCCCAGTGTTTCTTTCCTGGATTTGAGACAAACCGACTAACAACTCCAACTGAATAAGCAATATCAGGTCTACTACATACCATAGCATACATCAGACTACCTGTGACTGAGGCATAGAGAATCTTCTCCATATATTCCTTTTCTGAATCTGTCATGACTGAGGCATAGAGAATCTTCTCCATATATTCCTTTTCTAAATATGTCATTGGACTCTGCTTGGTGCTCAACTTGAAATGCGCTGCAAGAGGGGTGCTAACAGGCTTTGCCTTGTTCATGTGAAATCTTTGAAGTACCTTCTCAATGTACTTCTTCTGAGATAGCCATAGCTTCTTCGACTTCCTATCTCGCATGATCTTCATACCCAAAATCTGACTAGCAGGTCCCAAGTCTTTCATAGCAAAAGACTTGCTCAACTTACTTTTCAAACTTAAAATTTTCGATGTATTGTTACCAACAATAAGCATGTCATCAACATAAATCAAGAAAATGACAAAATCATCACCTGAGAATTTCTTCACAAAGACGCAGTGATCTGAAGTAGTCTTGGTGTAGCCATACTCCCTCATAAATGACTCGAACTTCTTGTACCACTGCCTAGGTGCCTGCTTCAGACCATACAAGCTTTTCTTTAATCTGCAAACATGGTTTTCTTTACCTTTTACAAGGAAACCTTCGGGCTGCATCATGTAAATTTCTTCATTAAGATCACCATGAAGAAAAGCTGTCTTCACATCCATCTGCTCGATCTCCAAATCAAGACCGACTGCCAAACTAAGAACAATTCTGATAGACGACATCTTGACCACCGGTGAGAATATCTCATCAAAGTCAACTCATTTCCTCTGATTGAACCCCTTCACAACCAACCTAACTTTGTATCTTGGGTTTGAAGAGTTTTCACCATGCTTCACTCTAAAAACTCATTTGTTTCTCAATGCCCTCTTGCCTTGGGGCAACTCCACAAGCTCAAATGTGTGGATGTCGTAAAGTGACTGCATCTCATCTTTCATGGCTTCCATCCACTTTTCCTTGTGCACATCATCCTTAGCTTCTTCATAGCATTCAGGCTCACCACTGTCAGCCAACAAAACATAGTCACAAGCGGGATATCTAGTTGAGGGACGCTGCTCCCTCGTGGATCTCCGCTGCCAATCTGCATCTGAGGAAGAACCTTCCAAATTCTGAGCATCATCTTCGTCATCTGAATTAGGAATATATGGCATGTCTACTTGTCCTTCTCTATCATGTATTTGCCCAATAGCCTCATCTGGCACTACTTTTGGAGCATTCTGCAAAGGAATAGGCTCCACATCAACTGGCTGATAGCTGCTGTGAGAAGAATCCTTTACTGCTTTCTGAATATCCTCAATATTCTGATCTTCAGCAAATACCATATCCCTGCTTCTAACAAGCTTCTTCTCAATTGGATCATACAATCTGTAACCAAATTCATCATGGCCATAACCCAAAAACACGCACTGCCTGCTTTTTGAATCCAACTTCGACCTCTCATCCTTTGGTATATGCACAAATGCCCTGCATCCATAAATACACGTAAGTGCTCATAGGATATATCTTTCTCATACCAAACTCTGTTAGGAACATCACCATCCAAAGGAACATGTGGAGACAAATTAATTACATAAGCAGTAGTATGTAAAGCTTCACACCAAAAAGAATCAGATAACTTAGCTTCAGATAAGAGACATCTAACTCTTTCCATGAGTGTCATGTTCATCTTTTCTGCCACGCCATTTAACGGAGGAGTCTTAGGTGGAGTCTTCTGGTGTCTGATGCCATGAGATCTGCAATACTCATCAAATGGACCAATATACTCTCCCCCATTATCGCTGCGAACACACTTCAGCTTCTTTTCTGACTGTCTCTCAACCAGTGCATGAAAGTCCTTAAAAACACGAAGGACTTGGTCTTTTCTCTTCAAAGAATAGACCCAAACTTTTCTGAAAAAATCATCAATAAACGTGACAAAATAAAGTGCACCACCATGTGAACTTACTTTCATTGGACCACATACATTTGTATGAACCAACTCAAGAGCTTCTGACTTTCTAGAAGGTGGATGACTCTTGAAAGAGACACGCGTCTGCTTCCCTGCAAAACAATGACTGCATTTATCAAGTTTATCCTTCCTTACATCTTGTAGAAGATTCTTCTTGATCAAGAATTGCAGTCCCTTGTCACTCATATGTCCCAGCCTCCTGTGCCACAACTCAATAGATTTCTCATCTTGTGTCGCATGCACCAAGTCTCTGGAAATCGATGTCCGCATAGTATAAAGATTATTGTTGCAACTCTTGCCTCGAACAATAATCAAGAAACCTCTGGTAAGCTTCCACTGGCCATCACCAAAAGTGTTGTGATACCCTTCTTCATCGAGCCTTCCTACAGAGATAAGGTTCAGATGCATGTCAGGTGCATGCCTCACGTCTGTCAGCTTCAATAGAGCTCCAATCGCATTCTTCAGAATGACGTCGCCTCTGCCTACAACATGAGACAAAGAACCATTACTCATTCTCAAAGTGTCAAAATCACGAGAAACATATGAAGAGAAAAAATCCTTATGGGAAGTAACATGAAGAGCTGAACCACTATCAACAAGCCAACAAGTATCATCTCTGGCAACATTAACCATGTCAGCATCACAAACAACAAACATTTCATGTTGTGCAGCAGCTGCGACATTATTATCTCGGTCATTTTTCTTCTCTTGTTTCTATCCAATTTTATTTTCCTTCTTCAGCTGGAAGCAATACTTCTTTATGTGCCATTTCTTTCCGCAGTGGTGGCATTCCAAATTCTTATATCTCGATTTGGACTTGCTTCTGTTTTTATCTTTGCCCTTGTCACTCTTGAATTTACTCTTCCCCTTGTTCTCTGTGAAAAGATCCTCTGTCTGAGAAGAGCAAACCTGAGATTTTCTTCTCATCTCCTCATTGAGAATACTTGACTTAACAGTCTCTAAAGAAACAACCCCATTAGCTGTAGAGTTAGTAAGCGAGACTCTAAATGTCTCTCACGAATCAGGCAAAGTAGCAAGCAATAATAATCCTAAAATCTCATATTCAAATTTAACACCTATGCTGGATAACTGACTAATGACCCATTGAAAATCATTTAAAAAATCTGACACTGAACTGCCCTCCCTGAATATCAAATTCATCAATATTTTCAGAAGAAATAATTTACTACTTCCTGTCTTGGAGGCTTAAAGATTTTCTAATTTTGCCCACAAACTACGTGCATGCTTTTCATATTGGATATGATTATAAACATTTTCATCCACAAATTGTCGAATGAAACCACAAACTTGTTCGTGTTCAAATTCTCATTCCTCATCAGACTTAGAATCGGGTTTTTCTATGGCAAAAACTGGGAGGTGCATAGCCTTCACATATAAGAAATCTTTCATCTTATTTTTCCATAGACTATAATTAGTCTCATTTAGACTAATCATACAGCTAGTACCAAAATCAATTTTGTTATCCACCATGTTGACTTTGATACCACTTTATTGGGATAAAACGGGGATAGACACGAATATGCTAATAATGATTCAACAACGAAGTATAGCCCAAATCGATCATGCAAGATGCAACAAACCAACAACCAAATAATCACAAATGCACAAGAAGATTTTTACGTAGAAAACCCCTCAAAACAATGAGGGTAAAAACCACGGGGCACTATGACCCAAACTCAATCCACTATAATGAATGATATAAGTTTTCCCACAAGGGGCTACACAAAGCCAACCCTCCAACAATAATATCTCATCAAAACTATATGAGAAAAACAAAAGAAATATCACCGATTGAATGCGGAAACCGTGGATTGAGAGGAGATGCGTCTGGATTCCTTCTTGGAATTAAATCTTGCTCTAGCCAAATGCTCGCCTCCTTCTCTCCTTTCCTCTTCTCCTTCTCTCCTCTCTTCTTCTCCTTTTCTCCTCTTGTTGTGCAGCCACCAAGAGAGCACACGAGCTCTTTTTCCCCAAATCAGAACCCTAGAGAGAGAGAGAGTGAGAGACGTGAGAAAGAACGAGAGTGGGGGCACCGTCGGGTGCCCTCCTTTTGTTTTCTCCGCCGGTCACTTAACTGACGGGCTGGATCGGGTCCCATTGAGGCTGGACCCGACCCAACACTCTAAACCAAGCTCTCTCTCTTTCCCTCTCTCTCTCTCTCTTGTTGAAATTTGTTACTGTTTACTGAGTTCTATATTTATGCAAAACCAAGTTTCTCCCTCACTCTTTTTCTCATTGGAATTGGTTGCTGTTTACTGAGTTTTATGTTTCTGCTAAACCAAGTTTCCCTCTCTCTCTTGTTGGAATTTGCTACTGTGTTTACTGAGATCTATATTTCTGCTAAACCAAGTCTCTCTCTCTCTCTCTCTCTCTCTCTCTCTCTCTCTCTCTCTCTCTCTCTCTCTCTCTCTCTCTCTCTCTCTCTCTCTCTCGTTGGAATTGGTCGCTGTTTACTGAGTTTTTGTGTTCTCTTCCAGAAAATTTACAGGACTTCGGTTGGGGGACGAAATGATTCAGCTGTCCCAGCAGCCATTGCTCTATATTCTGCCTCAGTACTAGATCGTGCAACCGCACGTTGCTTTTTGCTGCTCCAACAAATAAGATTAGAATCAAGAAAGAGACAGAAACCTGAAACTGATCGTCGGTCATCGGGATCTCCTGCCCAGTCTGCATCAGTATAGGTATAAATGCTATATCCAAGTGAAACNGAAGACTATGATGAAACATTCAGTCCAGTCATCAAGATGGGAACAATTCGTGTAATCATTTCTCTTGCAGTTTCATATGGATGGACTCTTTATCAATTGGATGTCAAAAATGCTTTCTTGCATGGGATTCTAAAGGAAAAGGTCTACATGGAGCAACCTCCCGGCTATACTACTCATGATCCTCAAAAATGGGTATGTACTATTATATGGGTTGAAACAGGCTTCTAGATCGTGGTTTGATCGGTTTTCTCATCATATACAACAAGTTGGTTTTCTTCGAAGCTCCCTTGATCACTCTTTATTTATCCACCATACTAAGGAAACTACCACTTGGTTACTTATATATGTTGATGATATTGTGATCACTTCTTCTTAGCGCAGCTAATAATATTTCAGAGTTCTTTTCCATATGCAGGACATGAGGTGTTGAGCAACACCAAAGCCATCACCAGAGTGATCTTGTTCGCACTACCATCATTGTTGGTGCAAATATCACTTATTCTACTCCAAAAACTTATCTATGTTCTACATAAGAGTGATCTACGCAAGGATAGGTAACAAAGGCCTACTACACTCGAGTTGAATAAATTGACACTCACCATAGACACATTGTATTGACGTGAATATACCCTTTCGTGAAAACTCTCTTTCAGGGGCTATTTGCATTGGTATTCAACATCATTCTTTTGTGGACTATGAGAAGAGTTATCGTGGTTACTGACGGAAGCCTCAAAAGGCGAATTCAGTCGTTGATATTTGTGGTGGCAGCATTGTTCTATCTTAGAATCATCATTATGTGTTTACTTGTCCGACTAATTCCGAAGAGTTTGCGGTATGTGTTAGGTTATTTCTTCGCATTATTGGCGATGTTGGCCTGCATGATAGTTGTGGTTGTCATTTTTGTTTAACTTATCGTTGAAAAATCACTTCCATCGATATTCAGAACCACCACAACTTCACTTGAGAACCGCTACATGATTTGGTCAAAGTGGTTGCAATGACTCGACGACTTCAGAGTCTGTGATTATAGAATTTGTGCCTCATGGGAGCCAAGAACTCCAAAGTAGTGACAACGGTCCGACCACGTCAGAGCTTGTGACTGTAGAGTTTGTGCTTGAAGAGAAAGAGGAGCTCCAAAGTGGTCGCAATGACACGACCACTTCAGAGTTTGTGTTCGTAGAGTCTGTGTCTGATGAGAGCAAGCGGCTTCAAAGTGGGGGCAAAGACCCGATCAATTGAGAGTTTGTGATGGTAGAGTGTATGTCTGATGAGAGTCAAGAGCTTCAAAGTGGTGGCAATGACCCGACCACTTCATAGTTTGTGTTTGTAGAGCCTCTGTTTGATGAGAGTTAAGGGCTCCAAAGTGTTGCCAACGACCCGACCATTTCAGAGTTTGTGCCTGTTGAGCCCGTGTTTGATGAGAGCCAAGAACTCCAAAGTAGTGGCAATGACCCAACCACTTCAAAGTTATTGCATTTAAAAAAGAACAACAAATTATTTGTTTTATTTCAGTTGTTGTTTTTCAATTGGACTTGATTGTTGGTGAAAAACATTTTACTATTCTCCTATGCAACCAACAATAAAAGTAGATATTTCTTTTGGACCATCCCCTTCAATAAAAAAGAATGGTGAATAACAGCCTTTAATATGATAAATTATTGCAAATAATCATGCTTGTAGGAGTTTCCTTTTAAAATGAGAGGTATGATTTTACAATCTCGGGTTTCAGGTTTCGTGTAGATTTGGTTCTTGTTTACGGAAATGGACTGGATCAATGTTTGTGTTTGCACATGGCATATACCTTCTAACGAACAGTTTTATGTTAGGCAAGGAGTCTGTAGTTGGAGACGAGATCGTATCGAACACAGACTCTACAGACACAATATCGGAAGTGGTTAGGTCATTGCCACTAATTTGTTGTTTCTTCCGGCGCAAACTCTACTGACACAAACTCTGAAGTGGTCGGATCATTGCCATTACTTTGGAGCTCTTGGCTCCCATTAGACACAAACTCTGAAGTCATCGGTTAATCTGCTATTGTTAGGTGTTACTCTATAATGTTTTTTTACATTTTTGTACAATATATCATGGACTCTGAAACTTTATCACAGCCATTTGCTTTCTTTAGATGGCGTTGGATGTTGCATGTGTGGTCGATATCGCCAAGATTTGTGTAATGAGTATTTTTCTTGCAGCATTCATCTATTGTGGTGTTCTAGTAATTCGCCTTTGTCTCCATTGCAGCCAACAATATTCCAATCAATTAACGTACTTCAGTGGTCCATCTATGCCTCATGATGCTCTCCTAATGCACTGCATTTGGTAGGGAATGAGCAAAATTTTGAGTACCAATATAACTGGATTGAAGTTGAGAATATTTTTTTTCTCTGATCAAGAGATGTAGTTGAATGCTTACAGCTTCTACATAGTTTGGACCATAGGACCCGCAGTGTCAAGCTTCTTCTTAGCGCAGCTAATAATATTTCAGAGTTCTTTTCCATATGCAAGACATGAGGTGTTGAGCAACACCAAAGCCATCACCAAAGTGATCTTGTTCGCACTACCATCATTGTTGGTGCAAATGTCACTTATTGCAAATATATCATGGACTCTGAAACTTTATCACAGCCATTTGTTTTCTTTAGATGTCGTTGGATGTTGGAGGTGTGGTCGATGTCGCGAAGATTTGTGTAATGATGATTTTTCTTGCAGCATTCATCTATTGTGGTGAGTAATTCGCCTTTGTCTCCATTGCAGCCAACAATATTCCAATCGATTAACGTACTTCAATGGTCCATCTATGTTTCATGATGCTCTCCTAGTCCGAAGAGCTCCAAAGTAGTGACAACGGCCCGACCACATCAGAGCTTGTGACCGTTGAGTTTGTGCTTTAAGAGAAAGAGGAGCAGCAAAGCGGTCGCAATGACACGACCACTTGAGAGTTTGTGTTTGTAGAGTGTATGTCCGATGAGAGTCAAAAGCTTCAAAGTGGTGGCAATGACCCGACCACTTCATAGTTTGTGTTTGTAGAGCCTCTGTTTGATGAGAGTTAAAGGATCCAAAGTGTTGGCAACGACCCGACCATTTCAGAGTTTGTGTCTGTTGAGCCCGTGTTTGATGAGAGCCAAGAGCTCCAAAGTAGTGGTCAACAACAACCTTTAATATGATAAATTAGTACAAAGAAGCATTTCCTCTTAAAATGGGAAGTTTGATTTTACAATCTCGGGTTTGAGGTTCTGTGTAAATTTGGTTCTAATTTACGGAAATGGATTTGATGAGTGCTTGTGTTTGGACTTGACACATACCTTCTAATGGATAGTTTCATGTTTGGCAAGGAGTCTCGAGTTGTAGATGAGCTCATATCAAACACGAACTCTATAGTCACAATCTCGAAAGTGGTCATGTCATTGCCACTACTTTGTTGCTTCTGGATCTCTCCAGACACAAACTCTGCTAACATAAATTCTGATGTGGTCGCATCATTGTCAAAACTTTGGTGCTCTTGGCACCAATTAGACAAAAACTCTCAACTCGTCGGTTAATCCGTTATTGTTAGGTGTTACTCTATAATTCTTTCTTACATTTTGAACAATATATCATGGACTCTCAAATTTTATAGTAGTCATTTGCTTTCTTTAAATGTCGTTAGATGTTGTAGGTGTGGTCGATGTTGTCAAGATTTGTGTAGTGAGCATTTTTCAAAAAAAAATCGTCTATTTTGGTGTTTTAGTGATTCACATTCTTTTTTATTGCAACCAACAATTTTTGCATCAATTAATGTACTTCAATGGTCCACTTGTGTTTCGTGATGCTCTCCTAGTGCACTGCATTTGGTAGGAAATGAGTCAAACCTTGAGTACCAATATAACTGGATTAAAGTTGAGAATATTTCTTTTCTGGGATCAAGAGATGCAATTGAACGCTTGAAGCTTCTACATAGTTTCGACCTTCGGACTTGCACTACTAAGTTTCTTCTTAGCGCAACTAATAATACTTCAGAGTTCTTTTCCATATGCAAGACACGAGATGTTGAGCAACATCAAAGCTATCACAAGAGTGATATTGTTCGCACTACCATCACTGTTGGTGCAGATATCACTCATTATACTCCAAGAACTTGTCCATCATGATCTACCTAAGAGTGATCTATGCAAATTGACAAGATATATAACGAAGGCCTATACGCTCGAGTTGAATGGATTGACCCTCACCATAGACACATTGTATTGACGTGCATATACCCTTTCGTGAACTGTCACTTTCAGGGGCTATTTGCATTGGTATTCAATACCATTCTTTTGTGGACTAGGAAAAGAGTGGTTGTGGTTACTGACGGAAGACAAGCAAATTCTGAAGCAGGAGGGAAATGTCTGTACTCATAGAGCAGGACATGCACTCTTTTGAAGAGAAGTTAGTGTCTGAAAGTCCCCTAGAATGTTCTCCAATTTGATGATACCCAGAATGCACTCCATCTTGCTCTCGTTCGTGGCCATGAATCCGCGTCCAATTTCAGTGCCCATAGTCCGATTACAACCATTAAGTCAATAGAAAAAAGAAACAGTTACATATATAAACGAACCGAGATACATGCATTTTGATTAACGAATAAACTGAATGAATTGAGCATTCGAGAAGCAAGTTTAAGAAAGCAAAATTAAAAGATCCCTGCCTCCACCCAACGAAGTAGCGATTTTCTCGGCATTGTAAAAAAATCAAAGGTCAGCGTGAAAGAGGATAACCCACTAGAATTCGAACGAAATAAGAGGCATCAGAAAAAGATAGGGGGAACCCAAAACCTTAACTCCGATGAAGAGCTCGACGCGTGAACTCGGGCCAGTATTACCAACGACACCACCCATTGACATCTTAAAGCAAACTCAACCATTAATCTCGCTCTCCTCTGCTTCTCTCTCTCTCTCTCTCTCTCTCTCTCTCTCTCTCTCTCTGTGTCTGTATGTGGGAAACTGAAAAGGGACGAAGGACGACGAAGACCAAGGCAGGAAGCCGGGTCGCCAGTCGCCATCGTCAATAACTCATTAGCATCTCCAGCTCGCTATCTCCCGCCAATTCATGAGGAATTGTGCTTGCTGCATGGTGGAACAAAGGAATTTTCCAACGGACGTGGCACAAAAGAAGGGTCTTCAATTTAAGAATTTTCATCTAAAAAGCGCCCACTTTTTCATGGAACGCAGTCTCAGTTATCTGATTTTACACATCCGCTTCCCCCTGCTACACAGGCAATAATGTCGCAATAATAATTTTAATTACAAATATCAAGTAAGCTGGGCTGCTTAAGAAGGTCCAGTCTTGTCTTTTCTAGAATTTTTGAAGAAACGAGCTCAAATTTGAAGTTATTTCGTTCAACCACCTACATTTTATGTAATTTTGACCGTTATTGAAAGAAATTAAAGATTATGTGTATTTTTGTTATTTCATTCAAATTTAAACATGTTTTTGTGAAGCTCTCACTTTTTTTTTCAACTTAAAAATATGATAGTGGAATGCAACAATTCTGGTAAGACTGTAAAATTTACACATAGTAGACATACTACCCTAAAAGACCATGCTAAAGGACCCAGTGTTGGATCTTGTTATAGGAAATGAGTAGGGTTGTAAACTGTTTGAACTCAAGTTTAGATCCACCGTTTACCAGATCCGACCTAATTGGGTTTGCACTCGGGCCTAAGTCACAGTGGTACGCCACATTAGTGGCGTACCACGTACCGGTATGCTGGTACGGTGGTACCGGTATGGCAGTACGGCCTGGTATGTTTGGATCTGAATTCAGGTTGAATCCGGATCCAAACTACATTATAACTTAAAAAATCAAAAAATTACTTATGGTTTACTTTTTTTTTGTTTTTTTTTTTACTTTAACATAAGAAATCTCATTAACAAGATGAAAACATTGATAATTTATTCATTATGAGCATCTTTTTATTGACATTTTTGTTACAACTTGTGGTTTAATTATATATAATAATTTACTTTTGAAATTAATTATACATAATAGTCGCCGTACCCGTACCATGATTTGGGCTCTTGTTTGGCCTGGAAATTCTTAGATGCGGCTTTTACATGTAATCGGCGTCAGATCCATGTTGAATCTCAGGAATCGATTTAAAATTCTGTTACCTAAACAGAAACCAAGTTTCACTCTGGCCAACTAAAATAGGTTCATCTTCGCTTTGGCCGGATAACAATGGCTTATACACCATCCAACCATAACGTTACTCGTTACGTAAGAATAATTTTTCAGGAGGGCATACTTTTCAAGCTATTCATGCAAAACCAAGCCTTCCAAAGTATCTTCTAAAGCGATATATCAAAATGCTCTTGAACACCGTCATTTAGGTTATGTCAAACACCACCATCTTTGTGCAAACCGCTAACTGATTAAGTAAGTCCCTCGTAATTTACTCCAATTATGGCTTTTATGAGAATACCCATTATCATATATCGCCCACTCAGGCAGGGACACAGGCAAAGGAGCGAGAGAAGACACAGGATCCTTTTACCTCCGTGGAATGTGGAGAATAAAATTAGAACATTCACATGGTAAGACAGCCGGATAAAAACATGCAAGCTACAAGGATAATAGCCAACTATATGATGAAATAATACAGGGGTAGACTTTTTTTAATTTTGAAGTGGTGGAGGACAACATGGAAAGCAAGGGCAAAGAGAATCTGGCAAAACAAATGACGATGTGGCCGGCTGCAAAAACTTTCTCATTAACACTTTACAACATCGGCATGGTCGGTACTGACAGGATTTTCTTCACTCCAGCAGCTTGAACATGCCGTTTACAGAGAAGGATTATGATGAGGACTAAGGCTGCTTTCATCTCGAGCAGCCATCGTCTCCCCACAGATTCCCAACTTTTCCAGTATCTACCCTCCGAGAGGAAACCAGTGTTAGCTCCCTTTCATGAACAAATCAGTGTACTGGATCAAGCCAAGTATCTAAAAGTGTTGGACTTGTCCTTGTCTCTTTCAAGATAATCCCTCGTGATCAAGTCTTCAATCCTTTTCTTGATTGCTTTGATATCAGGCTGCATCAACAAGTACTACGCTCAGTTCAATATACACCATGATTGAATAAGTCAGAAGGGTACCAAAAAACTACGACAACGTGCAAATTATTTTCAAGGCCAATGACCACATATTCCAGTTTAATGGCCCCACCAGGGCAAATTTCTCATGAGTTATGAAATCCAGCAGTCTATGCGTTAATACCTTGAACATGCGCTCAAGCTGCTTAACACATTCCGATACCAGCTCTTGGTGAGTAAGAACTTTGCGGCTTTTCATTATTCGCACGATTTTGGCATCAATTGCATATCGCCTATCCTTGTCCACATCTTCAATGACCTTCTTCTTCTCATCAACAGGAGGGAGAGGAATCTGCATTTTTGCAACGGCAGGTGTCACTCACTACCTAGGTAATAGTAAGAACTAAGAACTCGTAGCAAGAGACAAACATTATCAAAAAAGAAAGGAAATAATTCCAAAAGGAAAATTTAGACCTTAATTCTCTTCAGTTTGTCGGTAAATTTTGGATTAAATTCAAAGGTATCGCTTTGGGAAACGTTTTTTGTGTTGGGCTCCTTATTAAGGATCTTGTACTTTGCACAGGACAATGAATGAAGTAACCTAGTCACATCATCGTCTGTCAAGTTCAGTTGAGCCATAATCTCAGAATAGGTCAACTTGTCTGACGCATTAAAAAGCAGCAGTGCGGATGCCTGAAACAAGAAGAATAAAAAGCACATGAGAATCAACAAACCAGCTACAAATGAATGAAACTACCAACATGATGCAAATCATAGAAACCACAACTATTCACCTGATAGGTTGTCACTATAAGCTCCATAGTCTTCGGTTCAAACTTGCCATTGATATTACAAGTTCCCAAAGAGTATACCCATGTAAGCTTCCTATGCTTCGTTTTTGTTTGATAGAACTCTTTAAAAACCTCTACGCATTTGATCTACAGAGGCAGAACAAGAAAAGGAGCCTTAGTGTCTAATACACCCCCAAGAATACTATGTGGTGCAAAATTTAACAAGTACCATCTCTGCAGGAAGATTCAAATCAAAGGATTTGTAACTAGGCCAGTATCCTGTAGTAAGCACTGTGACTGCCAAATCTATGCCAGGATCTGCGTTGGGGTTGTTACTAAGATATTCCTCAAAGTGAGATTGGTGATCTCTCGCCAGTGTCAAATCCATCACCTGCATGAGCATGCAAATTTAAGAAAAATTTGGACAAAAAAAAAATGCTTGAAGAACTGTCTGAGTCTCAAACGTAGTCTCTGTACCATTCCCTCCATCTTTGAGGTGAACTGCCCACCACACTGCTGCTTTAGCTTCGTCAAAATGCTCCTCTCATGATCATCATTTGCACTTTTATCAAACAAAAGCCTTCTTGCCAATTTTTTCCTGCATGTAAACAGCAAGAAAGTTACAGGAACAACCAATCTTCCAGATAGCATAAAATGCCATCAGGAACAATAGAGCAAAAATAAGTCCTAACTCCTAACGAAGTTACCTGTAAAACTCCGCAAAAAGGTCCTTGTCGCTGATGTATGCAAGGAGCTTCACAACCTGCAAGGGATGTCAGTTTCATGACCTGATTGATCCCAACAGTGAACAAACATGCAACTAGTGTCAAAGAACGAATGTGAGCAAACCTTCTCAAGTGTCTCTTCAATGGCTTCATCACTTAGTTTCTCACTACTGCCCTTCTTGAGTATATTATCACAGAAATTTGCGAGTAACTCTGCACTGGAGCTGCTTGCAACACCTTTGTTGCAGAATATCTCAAAAGCTTCTTTGAGCGCCTGTACACACAAGATGTACACTTGGGAAAAGAAAAGGACTTGACACCAGGCAAAAGGATATAAGAGTTCAAGCAGACCTTGTGGAAAAGGTTGTGGTTCTGAAAGCAGTTGTTAACATAGTCCAAGTACTTGTCATGGAGCTCAATAACTTTTCTAACAAAAACCTGGAGACGACGAAGATCTTATTGTTTATGGTAATCTGTTATAAATAGCTTGAGGCAGATTACTTGACAAAAAGTTACCTGTTCTTGCAAACCAACGACATCCTTCTTTTCGGCCTGAGAACAAAATTGTTCCAAAGTTAGAAAAGAGTCTAACTAACAGAACCACACCACCTAAGACTACGTTGCATAGAATGAGTCCAGTGACACATTCAACTGAATGTTGCAAGAAAACAAGCATACAAGACAAAATTATGAACTTCCTTATCCTTTAAGATAAAGCAAGTCCATTCGACAAACAAAAGTGTCCACCCACCTCTAGCATTCTATAATAATCAGAGGGGAAAAGTTAAAAGGTAGACCAGATAAACACACACACCCCGATTAAGGAACTCTAGTAAAAGATGTAAAAGCCTTTAAAACCTAAGATGAGAAATCTGAGCACCATCTTCTAATACAGCCTATTGCATTTTTCTCACTACTTGCTGATTTTCAAAACCTGGACTCCAACAGTTTTTTTTTTCCTCTGCATCAGACTATCATGTTACATTATGGAGTGCGTGCATCTCCATTAAATACTTGTATCTGGATGTTCATGTGACCAACTGTTTGGTGTATGGTTGTCGACAATCTTAGTAGCTGCAAGAAATACATGACAAGTGTTCCATTGGATGGGGTTGAAAGCCAATGCAGCATCTTGATACCTGTTCTTAGTTGCTTCAGTTTAACAAAAGTGACACTTGTACAATAATTTAATTATATTTATGTATTGATTGCCCTCGAGCAGGGTAATCCTACACCCAGGACACTTGTCACTCAGAATACTAGCAGAAGCATGGAATCAGTGTCACAGGCCTCAAGATCAACCTCCATTAGGTTATATTTTGGGAAGCCATGAATGCTAGTTTCAACTATAAAAAAGCAATTTTAACTCCTCAGCTAATGCAATGCCTTCTAAGTTCTACCAGTGTCAGGTTGATCATACAACAAGCTGGAGAGGGATGTAACCATTCCCCTTTTACTCATTCCCCTTTAACCCATTCACGACCACTGCATATGCCTTCTATGTTCTATTCATCAGTTACCTGGAAAAGAGGGTGCAACTTCTATATATCTATAACATACAAACTTAACATATAAAAGTGACCCTGACCAGAAGAGTCACATGCAACCAACACCTTGATGCCCCATAGTATTCAATACTGTATCAAATAAATAGTCCCCATTTTCCTTCATTCAATAGTTTCCATATTGCACTTCTGTTGTCTCATAACATTAAAAAATCAATGAAGGATAAAAGAATCTTTCCTACGGCAAGAATGGCCCAGATTAATTAAAGAGAGACTGTTCCTTATACAACATCCAAAAATTAGGTATTAGATGACAAACTGCCAAAGAGGGCTCGAAAGCAACAAAAAGGACCAGGAAGCTCAGGACACAAGAATGCAGGATGCTTATGAATTAAAGATTTATGAAAAAGGGAAAAGATAAATGATTGGTGCACAAAAAGGAGGAATTCTGATGTGAGGAAACTCAAGGAAGCAACATAAAGATGGCAAACTATCCATGACATCAATACCAGTGGTAGTTTTGCTGGATGGAAAGAATCCAGAAGATTTGATGAGTTAAACCAATGAAAATGTTAACTAACACACAACAATGTTCCCCAACAAAATGTGCAAAAAAGGTGAATGATAAATCTGTACTTACACAGGACATACATGAATAGATTCAGTATCAATCTTAAAAGAGAAAGTAAACATAGTCATAACAAACACCCGTAGAAGCCAAACTATGATGAAGAATGCTTATCATACCTTCTTGCTGCTTGCAGCATCTTCTGCTTGTTTTACCAAGGCAATCCCCTCAGCCGTAACATGCTGAATTATGTTTACCATTATCAATACAAAAGGACAGAAGAAGATGAAACTTGAGTGAGGGAAAAAGGGTGATCCTTACATGCTTAAATATAAGAGAAACTGGGTCCAAACCCTTGTTTATTCTGCTAAAGAGCCTGAACATTCTTGAAAGATCTTCTCTCTACAATGAAGATGAAATAGACAGATTTAACTTTACATAAACTGTACCGGAAAAAGGACATGCTTAAAAAACATAACATAAATCTTCAGCATCACCTTGTCATCTCTAAGTAAAGCATGACATCCAGAATGTTCCTTCTCAAGAAGCTGACTTGCATAGACAAATAGTAGCTCATGTTGCACTTTCTGATGCCATCAAACAATTCCCGCACAAAAAAAATGAGAACTAGTACCAAAAACCATGGTCCAGGGAAACAAAGTTGAAAAAACTCCTGTCACCATGATAGTGACTTGTGGCAAAGGTGCAAAAGCTATGCAAATCAATTTGTTTTGGAATGCAGATTAATTATGCAAACAAAACAACAATAGACAATTTAAAGGACATTAGTGGCCAAGCCCTAAGTGACCAAGACGAGAATAACTAGGCTAAATTCCATAGGCAAGCAAAGCATGGTTCATGAAATGGGAAAATTACTAAATACATATATTTCAGAGATACATATGAAATAACAGACAGCTTCCCTGTGTATGCCTGAGAAATTCATCCTACATGCAATTACTGATGCAGTGATACTCAAAAGCATTTTCTTTAGGGAAGTTATATTCTCAACTCATAAATACTCTACAATTAAACAGAAAGACATTTACCTCCAACAACTTCTGTTCACTGCTTGCATGTAAATAGTGTGTCACTCTATCTTTCTCTCGTTTCAAGCACTCTTCAGCCTGAAAATCCAAATGATTCCTCAGTAAACTATTCACTATGTGGGGTAGCATGCCAACCAAACATTAAAGAGTGACCTTTAGCATGTAATCAGGACAAGAATCTTCCAAGATCCAATTAGAAGCCTTCCGAGAATAGTAAGCAGCAGTATCACAAAGCATGGCATCTTCAAAATCAGCCACATAGCAATCCATACTGACCATCCCTATCTCCACGAAAATGTCCAGAACATTTTTTAACAATGCCCTATCAATTTGCTCTCCTTCCCGCTCTTGATCAATCTGCCAAGGAAGCACAAAAATAGAGATTTAAGAAGAGCACAAGAAAAACTATCCCCTTTAACATGCTTGATTAATTACTAAGACGTACCAAAACAATTACAGCATCTCTGACTTTGGTATTGATCTCCTTGTAGACCTGGAACCAAAAAGGAAAGCTACAGCTATGCAATAAAAAACAAACAGTTACGAGTTGGAGTAATCACGAGGCAAGCAGATCTTTCGTCACATATTTTAAGTCTGTCCTGAGTAATCACGAGGCTTGAAGATGCTTTACCAAGTTGAAAGCAATCCTCAAAGTAAAACATACCACATTGGAGGAACAGTACCCAACTGTTATACATGAGAATTGAGTTCTAAACATGAGCAATAGAATGGAATTAGCATGCATAATATATTTATAAACTTAATTTGAATCTGACTGCTAACACATACACATAAATGTGCGCCTGTGTGTGTATCTATGTATGTATGTGTATATAGTATATATATACATGCATGCATATGATATATATTAATTCATCTGAATTTGACTGCACAGAATCAATGGCATAAGCAATTAAAATATTTATGAGAAAAGGAGGTACCTATGTTTAGCATAATGATGATTTGACGTGTACCTAAAACATGCTGTGTAACAAGACATCCCAGACCAAATGCTCGAACTTTGAAAGGTAGATAACCACTGGATTTTCCATTGGTATCTTATGTAACAAACATTTATTTTTAAGAACACAAATATGTAATACATAGACCTTGCACAGCTTCACAGTTTACATGTATAGTAAGAATCTAATCAGGCATATAAATAAAACAAAGAAGCAAGTGACCTTCATTTTTTACACCAAAATACAACCCAGTTATTAACTGGATCCAAGATTTTATACCAAACCCAGCTAAAGGGGTTTAGGTAGTCAGATATCTAACAAAGACCTGTACTGTTTACATCCCTAGCTTAAACCACAACCCTCTCATGTCTATCTGTAGCATGTTGCCATCTCTATACTAGAAGAATTAAGCATGACAGAAAAATCAGAAAACGAACAAAGACCTCAATCATGGATAAAAAGAAGGCAAAATGGAGAATGAAAATGAAGTCATTTGAAATCACCCCGGGCCAAAAGGAGCAAATTATAAATAGAGAAAGAGCATTTGCATACAATAATCATATCAAAAGCTAAACCTTGCACCTCACTTTCGAGCCAAGAAGTAAAAAATATTCCACAAGGTGTTTCTTATGTTTAGAGATCTAAACACAACTAAGAAATGTAACATGCAAAAGTTAGAGAGATATAGTGCTTTAATTACCAGATCACGGAAGCATGTGAGGCCAACTTCATTGAGGGGTGGAAGTGACCTTCTAGCAATGAAGTAGCGATCAAGATAATGGAAGAATCGTGAAAGCCATCGAACCATAACTTTGTGATTTGACCACCTTTTAACAAGCTCCCTCAACATAAATTCATCATGCTTCTCCCTCAGAGATGGCATCACCTTGTTACACAGAACAGCAATAAAATCAATACGACTAGCATAATGACGTGATTCTGTGGAAAATACCAAACAGATGAAGCAGCATTCTGTGTCATCGAGTAGAAAATAAATTATCTACCATCAGGGAATAGATTTATCAGGTTCAACCCAGATGATAAGTGTGCAATAAACTTTCTTTTCTGTGTGACATAACACCTTATTAGAATTTTGAGTTAGCTGCTAAAAGAGACTCGTGAGCATGGCTTTTTCAGGCTTAATCATCTGCAGTCACCAGATAATGAACACCATCACTTGTTGAAGTCACAATTCAAATGATATCATCAGGTGCACGAATAGCTGTAGTGACAAGAAAACTGAGGAAACAGCTGTCGTAAATGTGGACATATCATGGTTCAAGTAAGTCTGCACCAGTATCCATCAAGACTCTTAATTTTATTGGCGTCAATGAAAACCTCTCAATGGAAGAGTAGGGAGATGGTAACTCCCACAGCAGTGTAATCAGTAATGCACATGGAAGGTTTGGTTTGTTGACACGTCCTTCTCAGAGCCCCTCTTTTCTTTCCTTGCTGGAAGGATTTCCATTCAGAAAATGTCACCCACCGCCAGTCTTTAACAGAAGCATCCTACCAAGCATTCACTATTATAGACGTTATACTGCTGAAATTAGTTTTTGTTAAGATCATACCATTGGTTGTCAGACACCTTTCAGTATTCCCCGTCACTTACTTTTCAAAATAATAAATTGCAAGATTTAAGAGCTTGAGTTCAACCATGTCTACACTGCTATGTGATCCACTTTCAAGGCCCGACCTCTTGTTTCTGGAATCAGCAATCAATTGGCTAAATTACCACCAGTTATTTGTGCATGAAGCCTTAGGATGATTTGGCAATACTAATTTCCTTGAAAAAACAAGAGGATCATCAAATCATTAAGTTATCACCAACAATTTTGGTCATTATTCAAGTTCAGAATACAGACACTTATACATGAGAATGGGGAAAAAAATTTGAAGGATGCTGCAGAAATGATGGCAGGAGAAAGAGATAGATGAAATGATGGAAGGAGAGAGAGATATTAAGTAAATAATTTTCTAGAAATGTCTTTTGTAGAGAAAAAATTACTCATAATGTCAGCAGTAATGACAGCATGTAAAACAAGAAAAAGAGAAGTCACTAATGATAATATCCAAAGAAATTAATATCTTCAGTTGATTAACTTTAAAAAGGAAATAAAATAATTCGAAAATTCAATTTTAAAATGTATATTTTGACGTTCATTGTTTACTTTGAATGAATTGTTTGTGTCATTTGTAATGCCCAATTTTGCCAGTTAACTTATATTTTCAAATTAGCATCAAATTGACATGCACCCAAAAAAAGAAAGGGTATGCATGAAATGATTAATCATGATTTTCTTTTTTCAATTGATTGTGAACTAAAAATTTCCCAAATGCTGAACCTGTTTAATTTCCTCTGATTAATCATGATTTTCCAACTTAGACACCACCTGGGAAACTGCCAATTGACAACTATAGTCCAACTACTGCTAATATCGTTTGGTTTTCCACTTCCAATATTCAGTCCTCGCACCCAACAATCAAGGTACATCATTCAGTTTATTCTCTCTGTTTCTAATCATTAATTCATTATTAGGATGGCTATTTTTCAACAATTTAAAGTTTTCTAAGACTTCTTCTTGACTTTTTTGTTTGCAATATAGGTCATTTGGAAGAAGTCTTTTAACACCAGCATAATTACAGTTCAGCGACCATCAGACCATGGCAAGTATAAGTAGTCAAGATGCCCCTCCAGGAATATCTCAAACATAGTTTTCTTTTCTCCATAATTAATTATGTATCACATACAAATTGCCAAGTACGCTATGGAGTATATTTCTCGTTTATCATATGCCTTTATGTTGTGCAATTGACTGAAAGTTTTGGTAGTGCATGAGTGTGTGCGCATGTCTGCAAAGATGATCCTAGAAACACAAAACTTCGGTAATTCTTTGCAAGTCAGCTAGTACAATTATTTTGCCCTGACAGCAATATGTAGACGTATTATCCACAATAAATAAGCAAAAAAGCATGTAATTGCACTGACTATCAGCAAATACATAAATGGAAGTAAGCTATAGACATCGAATGCGGAAAATGATACAGAACAAATACCCAATTAGTTAACAGTAGCAGAACCAATCATCTTTTCTGAGTAACAAACAAACGTGTTGATTTAATAGATGCTCAAACTACACAGTAAAAGTTTTGTACCTTTGAAGTAATGTACTCTTCGAAAGCCTCCTTATATCTGTCGTAAAGCTGTTGCGAATAGTCGTGAGGCGGCTTCTGAGTGCACATATTGTATATTGTACTATGCCAAGAGTAAAGGATTCAAGGCATCAGCAAATAAATGCACCGATGGACAAGAAGATGAAATTCGAAAAGAACGTATAACAGAAATTCAGGATACGTGTAGAGCATCATATAGTCTTCCGAACTGAATTGCGGCTCCGGGAGACCCTCCAGAATGTTCTTCAACTTGGTGATCCCCTTTTGCATGTATTCCCATCCTTGCTCGAGATCGATGATCTTACGCTCGTTCATCGTCATGTTACCGCAACTCCAGCTTCCCTAGACCGAATTCACAACCAGAGCTTCACAATGAAAACAAAACAATCAATTTTCAACCAACAAAACAAAACAAGAAGATTTAAAACCGCAAATGTTGCACGCAGTGAATCAATTAGAGACAATCACGACCACCAACAACGAATAACGCCATTAAAAAACAATTAACCACTTGGAAAAAAAAAACAGAAAGAAAAATCCTGTAGAAGGGAAAGAAACCCAAAAACCCCCAAATCGAGCGAACAGCTCGAGACCTGGGCAGCGTCCAGAATTACCATCGAAAACGACCCAAATAAACCCTAATTTAAAAATTTGCATCCCAATTTGAGAAATAAGTCGAGCTTATCAAAAGAACCAGAGTAGGCTCACCAACATGATCAACCGATCGATACAAACAAAGCAAAATCAAAGGCACACGACAAATAACACCTCAATCAAATGCGTTCAAACTAAGGAAATGGAGATATGATCGCAATGGTGTCCCCGTGAGAGAGATAAAGAGGGGGAGATAGATAAACAGATAAAGAAAAAGACGTACCAGAGCGCCCGTCCTCGCAGAGACGAGATCAATAAAGAGATTGAGAGAGAGAGAGAGAGAGAGAGTAGAAAGAGGAATCGGGAGATCGAGGCGTCGTCACTCTCTCTCTCTCTCTCTCTCGTCCGACGCCTGGCCCCAAAAGATACCCAACAGGGAAGAAAAAGGCTTATGGCGAAGTCTTCTGGAGTCACTATGCATCCGAATTAATCCAGTTAATTTATTAGAAAACAAACAAATAATTCCGAAAATATATGTTCACTAAATGAACAAGAAAATACTTTCGTTCATGGAACAGCTTTTTTTACTATAAACCCGTATGTGAGCATCCACTGTTTGTATTTCCTTGGAAGTACCCGGCCGGCGGTTCATTTTTAATGAAAAACAAAATGTTATATGTATAAATGCAAGGTGCTATGCAATGGCGGAGCTATAAAAATTGGTTGAAGGGGTACTCGTTTAAAAATACTCATATTTGATGGGACACTTTTATATATATATATATTTATATATATATATATATATTTCACATGAACGACCTCAACTATTTAACGAATAAAAAATTACTCTTAATAGAAGCTTTAATAGAACAATTAGAAAAAGTTAAACGAAATATTTTCAAGGACAAGGGCTATTTTGTAGTGCCTCAAAAAATTGGACACCTCTTATGTAAATTTCTCACTCGCACGATTTAAAATAAAAACAATAATTGTGGGGCAATAATGTGAACAATTATTGATCCAGATATCTTTGTTAGGTAATCATTCTTAACAGGGAATTTGACATTGTAAATGATTGTCATTGCAAGATCTTTAACTAAATTTAAATATATAAATTATGAAATACTAGACACGCATCCCCAGTTATTTGAAATTATAATTATCGGGACAAACATAGGGAAATTTCAATATATTATTATAATTATCGGGACAAACATAGGGAAATTTCAATATATTTCTCATAATCAATATAACGCCAAAATTAATGACATTTAAGCATCTAAAAATTTAGCAAACCAGTATAGGATTATCTTTGTTTGCTGTTAGGAATGTCAGTATATCCGATTTAAATTGGATATCCAACCAATTCAATCAGAAAAATTCGAATATGAAAAAAAAAATCTGATTAAGAAATTGGATCGAATTTGAATTTAATAAATGACATCCAATCGGATTCTGATATACATAAATATTTGATCGGATTCGGATACAAATCAGATCAGATTCATTTTTAAAGAAATATCTAATAGCTATTGCTATTAAATTTTGAAAATTGGCAAAATTCGGATCAAAATTCTTTGGGATTCGGATATAAATATAAAATTCAGATTCATATCGGATTCAGATTGTAAAATCGGATTTCTGATTTGGATTCAGATATTACTTTTCTTTATTGGAATTCAAATCTGAATTTGAATCTGAACATATGAATATCCGAAAAAGTGGATATGATTAAGGATATATCGTTGAATTTGCAGTGGATCTAAATCCAAGTCCAACTTATAATGCATTTTAGCTGTCTTGGATTCCGTTCATTTACAGCAATATGGATTTGAGACAAGTGGGTCTACCTTGCTCCATTATTATAAAATGTCATTATCGGTTTCCATAACCAATCAATGTCGATTAAGACGGCTTCCGAACTTTAATGTTGGATTAGATATATTTCATTACCAATTTTTGACCAGGCTAACACACACCATAAATCAGTGACACCTAATCAAGGGCAGAGCCAGAATTTTTTGGTGAGGTGGGCCGAATTAAAGTTTTTAAATTTTGACTAAAACTGAAATATCATTTTTCAAAATTTTTATACAGAACAAATGAAATTTTTTAAAATTTACATGTAAATCGTTTAATGTTTTTTTTAAGTGGGGCCAAGGCTCATGTGCGCCCTACCCTAACTCCGCTCCTTCACCCAACTCGATCGCGACACATGGAATCAATATCATTTGTTGAACTTAATGCACATCATATCATGCAGATGCCATCTGTCGATGATCTTGATTTAATATGATCGATGAGATTATGAAATTGGTTAATAAGATACAAGATAAAACAATGTGATTAAAATTATGAGCGCCAACTTAGCTAGGCTTTGAAGCTAAACCAGGGAACAATAAAGTGAGAAGTACATTAAAGGGTAGTACGTGGTCCAGTATGTGAAAAGACAGTATCATAATGACAATGACACTCTTAATTACAGGATCAACAGGATGGAACTCTGCAAGTTTAAACTGAGGACATAACTATAGCACATTAACCAGGAAAAGTTTTTATGGAATTATAGTTTCAAAATTTTGGCAAGTAGTCAAATATCATTTTTCAAAAAATATCATTTTCCAAAAGTATCATTTTTCAAAATTTTTATACAGTGCAAACAATATATATTTTTTAATTTACTTGTAAATTTTGTTTTCTTTTTTTTTGGGGGGAAAGAGCGGGGGGCACCAGGCCCTTGCCAAACACACACCTACCCCCCTTGGCTCCATCCCTGACACCACCGAACTTGACCAGATGAATTATTCATTATTTGGTGAGAGAGATAGAGCTCTTCGACATGTTTGACACCGGCAATAGACCAGCACATGATCATGCAAACACATAAATGACTTCTCCCTTTTACCTCAATTTTATGACATTTATCGATTTTTGGTAGGAAAAAAATTTGAGGACTCCGACATTAGGGACATTTGATTAGCTTTGATATACTGACTGAGCCATAAATTTTTTCAGGAGGGAGCATTCATTTAATACCTTTAATTTATTTGGAGCACTTGTATATGTAATAATCAAATATGTCAATACATTAACATATATATTAGACTAATTTTGTGAGGCTGGTGTGGGCAACTGCCCACACTAGCCACCATGTAGCCGCCATTGTTTTGATATACTGTTATTTAAAAGTTTATGAATTTGAGATCCATGAATTTGATATTAAATGCTTCCACCTCCTCTCTTATATTAGTAAGTACATCAAATTATTTAATGGCGAAAGAAATAAACATCAGAATCTTCAATGTGGATATAATGTATGATCTAACATCTTAATTTAGTTTAATAAACCGTAAATTTTTATAAGTCAAAATACGTCACATCATATTCATTATCGGTCGGAACTTCCTTGAAAGGGCGCTTGATTTGCTGTGAAGTGTGAACTAATGAAGTTTTAGACTCACTATTCTCATATTTATATTTTAATTTTTTCTTACAAAACAAGTAATTTTTAAGTCTGAAATTAAAAATCCAGACTACCGAACCCAAAGGAAAACTGGAACTTTCAATTCAATTCCAAACTAGAAATGCTCCTGTAAAGAAAGTATTTGCAAGGCATAAATGAGTTTCATAAAGTTAATATCTTAAACTGAGGACTTGGATTTATCCAGCAATCTAGATGCTTCGGAACAGGAGCAAAGCTATAAATTTTTCATGAAGGGGGCTGAATTAAAAATTTTAAATTTTGACACAGGTAGAAATATCATTTTTCAAAATTTTTATATAAAACAAGTAAAATTTTCTAAAATTTACATATAATTTTTTTTTTAAAATGTGACATAGGACCAAGACCCATGCGGGCCCCCCTTGGCTACCACTTTGCTTCAAACACTTGAGAATTTCAGCCCTTCCTTTCATAAGTGGCCCATTACTTTTTCTTTTATTTTTACAGTTTTACTTTAGAAGGGTAAATATATAATGTAAACAATTATGGTAATATTATTGTTTTAAAATAGTTATTTGAAAAAAAAAAGGAAAAGATGACTTCCTATTTCATGTGATTTCTCTTATTTGATTTATTTTTCTTAGCATACAACATGGAAAAATGGAAAAGAGGGAGACTCTTGCCATTTAAAAAAGTAATTGATTTTCAATAAGGGGAAATTTATAGCTTTATATTTGAAATCCTGTAAATTTCCAAACCATAGATTTAAGATCAAATCCATCCTAAGCCCAACAATTTCTCAATACAAAAAAAAAAAATTATGGATCTAAATAAAATAAAATAAATATATGGACCTTATATCTAATCTAAGATCCTTAGTTTGGTGAACGATAGATTTTTTCATGGATCTTTTACCACATCAACAAAAAATCTTTTACCACATCAACAAAAGCTGACTTAAGATTTTTAGTTTGGTGAACCTTAGATTTTACCATTAATCTTTTACCACATGAACAAAAGCTGATTTAAGATCTTTGGTTTGGTGAATCTTTGATTTTACCATGGATCTTTTACCACATCAACAACAAAATGACGTTGAGTCGTATCCACATCAAATCTATAAACTTCAAATCTGATGCTATCAGATACTCCTATATTAACGCAAAAATTGGAATGTATAATTTTTGAGAGAAAAGAAAATTTGAAAGAACCCATTTCTTCCCGCAAATCACAAATGGGCCATTCCGCGGCGAGGGGGCCGCTACCATCGAGATGAAGTATGAACGGGTTTAGTGACGGAGCTGTATGTAGATAGTGCGAGAAGGCAGATGGGGAGTGCTGTTGGCACCCGTCTGCATTTTGCCGGCGCCTCAGACCCACCACAGAAAAAGACTCAGGTGAAAATTTCATTTTCTTACAACCAAAACGACGCTCCCCAGATCGTGTTTTTAGGTTTTTGAGCGACGGGCATCTCCCAATCTAAATTCTTTATTCTTATTTTACTTGGTTTTGTGGACTAGATACCTGTTGTCGATATTTTTTGTGCTCAATCTGTGTTTTCTTAGCATCTGAAGGATGCTCAGACAGTCTTCAGGGTTTAATTTTCTGCATAGATGCTCGTTTATTGGCTATGCCGTCTCTTACTGCTTCCATGTCGCTGTTTTTGCTAGCACATGCTACTAGCTCGTTTACATTTTAGATAAAGGTTACGGGCTCACTGTCTTATCTTATTTTCTTTCTTGGGCTGTTTTGGGGGTGCAGGGCCAGTAAATTGAATGGATTTGGAGTTGTTTATATAACAGGCGTTAGAGGCGGAATAGTTCAACCGCTTGGAGCTACTTTAGCATATACATCTGTGACCATGCGGAAGAGAGGATCGCATTGCATGTTTAAGTTCAACTATATCTGCCTTTCTGGTTTATATGCTTTTTCTTTGTTGTCGTTTTTGAAGCTTGTCATAGGATATGTGCCCTTAGTGGATGTCATGTTTATTTTGTATAAGGAAGATATCAGAGTTTAAAAAATTCACTTTTTACTCAAATGATAAAGTTTGGAAAAGGCTTTTTTTTTTTGCCACATCAGGTAAATGCAGTTGTGGAAAGCTTTCTGAGCGGTGATGAAATAGGCAGCTGTGGATACCTTTCATTTGTCAAGCATTTTCCATACCAGTACGTTTGCCCTCCGCTGTCCAAAGTATACTGTCAGGAAACATAGAATTAACGGTTCATATGTTTATCACATATTGTTTGGAAGCCTGAGCTGACCAGCATGCTCATTTGGGTAGAGACCAAAAATGAATGATTTAGTCATATAGGACCGACCAGCCATAGAATTGTGACAACATCTCGTGTCAGTCGCTTAGTTCCTTTCATGAATTTTTCTCTATCAGGAAGGGGTCGTGTTGTGTATGGGAGTCCCTCTGACGAAATGGGCTGCTTATTGCTGGACGGTTTCTTCAAGAAGCAGCAGCTTGCTGGTTCTTTCTTGTGGTTGTTCTTTTTCTCTTGTAGCATTGGTGATAGGACAGATTGGCTGGATTCAATAGTTAATTTCTTGGAGCACTAAATACTTGTCTTTTGTTATTTGTAGTGAACCCTCATGTTATATCCTGTTCTTTCGCTATGTGTTGAGCAACTTGAGAAAACAATGAACTCTAGCTGACTCAAATTATTCCAATATTCTACCGTTTTGAAGATTGAAGTCTTTGGATAAGGCTTAATATTATTATGATTACAAGATGGCTTCTTCTTTTTGTCTTTAATGTCACAGGTTTTCAATTAGACATTTATCTAAAGGAAGATCTTAATATATTTCTGTACCAACACCTACCATAAAGCATCACACCTTTAATTTATTTGAGCAAAGTAGAAGGTCATTTTAACTTGTTATTGACTAGAAAAACATAGCTAGGACATTTTTTTAAGCCCAATATTTTGGTCCCAATGTTGATTCATTTATCTTGGCCAGATAGTCATTGTCCTACTAAAGATTTGATTAATGGACATCTAGAACGTCCAATTGCACACTAAAAGACTGAGGATCCTAGGCCATGTATCTGGAAGGAAGTTGGTTCAATCTGTTGGAACCAAAAGAAATCATCTGGAGTTCTGTACACTTAGGAAATGTTTAGTTTTCTGAAATCCAACAATTTTTACGCTTTATAAGTTGTCATGAACTAGATATTTTGTTGGTCTTTATGCTTCATTTTTCTATGATAGTAAGCGTATAACGTTCATTGTTTCTAAGCTTCCTTGAGGCATCTGTAAAGCCTGTGCAATTGTTTGGGCTATTGAGGTATCCACATGGTTTATGCCTTATGATTTTCTGATATGTTTATGTAATATACTTGTTGACAGAAAGAAAACTTAATGTGGAATTGCACTTAAAGTTTCCTTTACAAACTGGTCCGCGTCATGTTTTCTACTTGTTCCACCTACTGAACTGGAACTTGGATTACATCTAATGTTAATCAGTGGTCTGATGTAGCTACAAGGTGCAACCTGTCAATGCTTGTGATTTTCCGCTTTCTTCCCTTGAGGATTTGCAACCCTGGGGCCTTGTTCCTGTGAATCCCTAATCGCAGCCTGAGCACTTTATCATTGAACAAATCAGTGTCCCTTTCTCATTGTGGATTATGTTGCAGTACTGAGTTTGAAGTTCTATATTTTTTTCTCTTATTAGTAGCACATTAAAGTGACAAATGAACTGCTATCACTCCACAGGCAATCCGTACAGGATGAAGGTGCTGAACTGCTGATACATGTCTATGTGATAACTGCTAGGCCTATATATACATTTGCATTGCTCCTTATTAATCAGAACACAAAGAACAAAGCTGGAATTCATATCTGTGCTGTGCCATTCATTACAAATTCAATTGGAACGTAATGGTTTTGGCAGTCAGCTTATTCATGAAAGTGAGTTTTGCTCGAGCATTTATAGCATCATAAAGGAGGCTAGTGTAAGTTGAAAATTTAAAATCACAAATTGATAGTAGAAAATCCTTGTTAGTCTTGTCATTGTAAGTCTTTGCCAGAGATGAACATCCATATCTCCAGTACCTATCATTTTTCCTTTTTGCCAATGGAATCCTTGACAAAAGATTTATCCGGACTAAGAAAGTTAGGACATGTCAGTATGTCTTGACGTAAGCACTTTATGTTTGACACTTGGTTATGTCTTTGATTTTATGCTGCTTGCACATTTAATTGTTCTTTTCTTTACAATTATAAAATGAAAATAAAATGATAGCACATTTCTGTCATCATGTTCATAGTTCATACTGGTTAATGGTTATGAACCAGGAGAATCAAAAGTGATGGCCATAGATCAACTCGTGTGTAAATTCCCATTACGTTATATGTAATGCCTTCAATTTTCTAAATTTTCATGTAAGTTGTTTGTGATGCTTTCATTTTTTATTTTTTCAGTGTGTGCTTTGTGTCACCATCATCTTCTTGTATACTTTACGAGATCATTTATGGTGTCTTTAGATTCTTTTAAACCAATAATAGAAACTTCTAGTTATGTATAATTTGATGCACTGACTATTTTTTTCTTCTTTCTTTTTTTTGTTATTTTATTGCATTATCAGCTCCATCGGTTGGGAACACAATTTAGATGTTTGTCTGTGCACAGAGATTTGAAGGGTCAGACAACAGCCAGGAGAGGTACTTTCTAGTTATTTAGATCTTTCAGAGTTTCACCTTCTGACCAGTCTGTTCATTGAGAGTTTGTATTTGGCTGGTACCCTCGTACTTGGACGAGGGGAGCCATATGGTTGATAATGGAGTCGACACCAAGTACGGGCACCAAGTGCCTATTGATTGAGCAGTGACTCAAAAAATCTTTGCCATTGATCTACGCACGTGAAACAAGTCCATTCTCTATTTGCAGAACCTTTCACTTTGCCTGCAGCAAACTCATTTCAACTGAAATTATTTTATTTTTTGCAGAAATTTTATATATTGAAAGTGGTCCACCATCCTGTATGTTGCCCACTTTTTTTATGGTCCGAATGTGGAGCTTCTTCACGTCGACATATGAAATTGCAAGCAGTTTGGCAATCACTCCAAAGCAGTTCGGTCATGTTCAGTCGGTTCACAAGTTTTCCTTGTGCTGTCAGTTTTCAAAGTTCCTGGCTGAATCAGTTTGCAGCTTCGGAAGTGCTAGTTCTAATTTGCACATAATAGTTGGCTATTGGGTTGGACCTGACATTGAGGATGGATGGGGATATGCGGAGGCCTCTGTAAACCAAATTTTTAGGTGTTGAAAAGCGTTTCTCTCTCTCTCTCTCTCTCTCTCTCTCTCTCTCTCTCTCTCTCTCTCTCTCCACATTTAATGCACTTCTAGGAATGTCTTCTGGTTGTCCCTGATGGCGAAACATGACGCATCTTTAGAAAGGATAAAAAAGGACCCTGATGACAAGCATACGTGATTGTGATGTCGACGGCTCAGCCAGGGACGTAGCTTGGTTGTGGCTGTGAAGCATTTGGTGAATGCATTCGGCGGACAGGAATCACACAAGTGTTCCACTGGTAGGGGAGCTCAATCCCTTTTTTCGATTGTGGGCTTTTTTCTTTGTCATCACAGCCCCTTGTAAAACATTGTTTTCATTATTTCTTTATGGCAACATTTTGAGCTGGGTAGACCTGTCCTTTTCTCTCTCTCTCTCTACAACCACCTCACCCTTAAATAGATCTCAACCTAATCCCTAACAGTTTTGGTTTTTAACTCAAAAAAATTAAGAAACATGATAACTAACAATTTAACAAGTCTATTTATAAGCTCTATGATAACTAACCATTTAACAAACTTCATTTGTAAGTTCTTGAATATCTTTTACAATTTTTAATATGAGAATAAATTTACCAAAATAGGGCATTACAATATTCTCTTCTTTAAGACATACTTGTTTGCACTTGTGGGACTTTAGGTCCTACCACTATAATGACATGACCTATTTCCACATTGATCTTGGTCCTTGGTTCACTGGATTTCAACTTGACTCTTAGTAGTTTTGGTTTTGGCTAAAAAAGAAAATTAGAAACCAAGACAATCAATCACTTAACAACTCTTTTTATAAGCTTTCTAAAGTTTGTTACAATTTTTAATACAAAACTATACCTCTCAGTGGAGTATTGTTCAGCTTCTCTTTGCCTTTTTTTCTCTCTTTATCCTAGTTGTTCTTGTTCTTCCTTAGGGATCCCAATTTCACCAAGCACATATTAGCAGACTACCATTTTGTAGGTTCTTACTCCTCTTTATAAAACAAATGCATCCTAAAGACACTAGGCATAGATCTTGAGAGACAACATTCTAGGCCTGGCTGCTGTTGGAATTGGTGAGCCAGCAGTAGCTGCGCATGATGTTCAAAGGCACGCATGTTTTCGGTGGGGAACAATTTCATTAGCAATTTCTCTAGCAGAAAAATCCTATCACGTCCCATAGTAACAATCGCAATGTTGGAGGAGGGCCTCGGGAAAATGCACCTTGTCTTGTGGAAATATCTCTGAAGAGAACCGCTGCATATGACGATTAAAGAGCAGAGACTTTTAGGTACCTTAAATATAGCTACTCAGGCATTGTTCGGTATTCTGCAGCAAAAGAGAAGCCATTTCTAGACATTAATCGCTGAGCGTGAGCATCATCCTCACTTGGCTTTGAAGTATAAACAGTACTGGGCTCTACATAAAAACGAAACCGAGGTCCAGCCAGATGCCCAATTGCCCAAGAAAACATCACCTATACACCAAAAACCATAGACCATCTTCTCTAACCACAAAAAAAATTGGTGGTTAACCCAAAACATGAACTTAGAAGCTAACGGCAATCACCCTACATTAAAACATTATATTATTATGTTCTTGAAAATGGTAGTCAAACTCCAGGGTCCACGCCGGCCGCTACCTGTGAAAAAGCAACTGTTGCCTCCGTTCCTTCTCAAATGCAAGGAGAGGGAGGCCTTACCATACACACTCAAGGCTGTGAAATGCGCTCTCGGTCTCCTGCAAAAACATGAACTCCGTTATGTTGAACACCTCATCATTGCACGTTGGCAGGCTCCAGTTAGAAGAACCCTTATATTCTGGTCTCCGCACCAAAGACTGTGTCCAGCTTTCAACAGGGACACGCGCATGTTCATTCCTAATGGCTTCTAATCAAATTATCAGCGCCCTCGTGGTGACTCTTCTAATCTGTGGGCGTTAGAAGCTGCATGTACAGCACTTTGAATTATGAACATTTGTTTTACAGTCTAAACACTGCAGAATTGAATACCCTCTGCTGCTTGCATTTTCTCAACCAAGTAATTTGCAGCACTGAGCGAGCTACACTTCCTGGCCAAGACACCATGGCTACAACATCACGCTTGACTAGTGAACGATCACCAATAGTCTCCACACGAGCACGATCCATTTCCAAAATGGTGAAATCTGTTAACATCTCTAACTATGATATCCCTGCTAACAATCTCACTGATGAGCTTGAATGCTTCATGACAATCACTACACATCCTCAGATTCTTGAGAATTCTTATCACCGAGCCTTCTGCAGTATTTATCAAGCCAAAAGCCAAAGCCAGCCTCTCACTGTGAAAACCAAGTATTTCCTCTTTGGCCTCTTCCTCAACATTATGGAACACCAGACTCCTGTCAGCCACATACCCGTTCTCCCTCATCTTCTTTTCCAACTCCTGCAAAACGGTGATAATCTCGCCTTCATGGACGCATGACTGATCGCCTGCAAAGAATACATATGTCTTGCTTTTAACCTCAATCCAGCTGCATCCGGGCTCCTTGCGGATACCTCGGATCTTCATTTCTCTGCGGATTCTTACTGCATCACTCCACCGGCCAACTGATGCATACATGTTCGAAAGTGTCACATAAGTGGAAGCTAGTTGTTGGTTCAACTCAATTAGGTTCTCAGCCGCTTTGATGGCAAGCTCAAGTCTACCATGGCTTCTGCTTGCGGATAGAAGTGCACCCCATAATAGAACATCTGGCGCCATTGGCATTGTCTGGATTAGATCTTCTGCATCATCTAGACGCCCAGCCCGACCGAGCATATCCACCATGCATGTATAATGTTTCGTGTCAGGAATAACTCCATATACTCTGTACATGGAATCAAAGACTTCCTCACCTCGATTCACTAAGCCAGAATGGCTGCAAGCATATAGAACACCAACCAATGTGACATCATTTGGCTGAATGCCCCTCGCAAGCATTTCATCAAAAAGCTGCAGTCCTGCATGGCCGAGGCCATGCTGAGCATGGCCCATGATGATGGAAGTCCACTGAATCAGTTTCGGATCGGCAACCCGGCGAAATACCTTCATTGCATAGTTTAAGCAACCACATTTTGGATACATATCAACAAGTGCACTAGAAACTACTTCATTGGTGTCGCAGTACCGCCGTATAATTAGTGCATGACTCAATTTCCCGGCACCAAGATAGCCCAAGCTTGCACAGGCATTTACAACAGTCGCAAATGTATATTCATTTGGCACCAAATTGCGGGCCTGTAAGGCAGCAAAGAGCTGAATAGCCTCAGGCCCACGCCCATTCTGTGCACATATCGAAATCATCGACGTCCAAGTCACTATGTTCTTCACTGCCATCTCGTCAAAAACTCTCCGCGCATGGTCAACAAGGCCGCATTTCCCATACATGTCAACGAGAGCGCTCCCAACCACCAAATTCGACACATAGCCTTCAATCTCGGCCTGGCCATGCAGCTTCAGTCCGTCGTGGACGTCGGCCAGTACCGAGCATGCATTAATGGCAGTAGCGAAGGTGAACGTATTCACCCAAGCCCCACCCTTCTTAGCCTCAGGAAAGAGCTGCAGGGCCTCGTAACCTTGCCCACAGTGGACGTAACCGGCCATGAGAGCAGTCCACGAGACAACATTTCTCTGGGGCATTTCATCAAATAATTGACGCGCATTCTGGATAAGTTGGCACTTGCCATAAAAATTGAGCAGATGATTGTTCAAGAACAGTTGATCCCCGTATCCCAGTTTCAGTGCAATTGCATGTATTGCAGTTCCTGTTGCCACGTCCTTACAGACTGAAGATTTTTGAAGTTGGGCAGCAAAGAGAGCGAGCGGAGAGTGTCGATTGGAGAGATGGGGAGAGAAGCAATGAGCTCGAACACTGAGGAATAGCAATGAGGTGGGGAATGGCGATCTCATGCTATGAGGCGTCTCCCCTCTCCATGAGGAACAACAGGGAAAACGGGTTTGTGGCCCGGTTTACTACCGGTTTACCAACACTTTTTTCTTACGACAACCTGTCCAGAACCCTAGGTTTTAAAGTGTCATCGGGCAACGCTTGATTCTTGGGGACAACTGCACCTGGAAAAAATGTCTGAATTGATAGTTTGATTGGCTTCACCGAATGTCCCTTATTTGATTGCATTGGTTGCCTCCACCAACTGGCTGGACAGTGTCTGGGGCGAGCAAGAGAAAACCTATTACATAGAAAAGACACAAAGATCCCCATGTCTGGTTTCGGCTTCCAGTGTTTAATTGAGCAGGAGGTTAATACTGCATTATTAAACAAAATCCGAAAGCCCTCTCATTCTCCTTATCTTTTGAATACTGAGTTTCTTCCACGCCTGAATACAGTGGAATATGGTATGATGTTATAGCGATTTGCCAACAATTGCAGCATGTTATCGGCCGAAAAGGGTCATTTTCATCGGCTTCTTTTGGGTTAAAAATCAATTAAAAAACTTGAAATAATCTGAAAAATATTTTATTTTGGAAGTCGTATCCACTCAATATTTTTTGTCGACGGGCCAATAATAGGACCCCGCCGATTCCACATGAGTGACTATTCTTCAAAATGTAGAGTGCGAACAGTTTGGCTCAAGATGATTCAATTGCGTTATAGATGGTGCCATGTAAATTAATGCAACTGAAAAAACTGGAATCCTAAAACCATATTTAGTCGCATATGTTTCCAACGTTATCCATGCTGAAGTGCTTAGAAAAATATAATGATGCGTCTTTTCTCTCAAGTTCAGAGTCCACTAAAATTCATCGTTATAAATCAACTAATCATATCAATAATAAATCCATCCTTGACAGTTTTATAGTTGTTTTCTTATAATCTAATGCGGGTGCATGGTATTTCATCAAGTTTTACAATAGACTTAGAAGCACTTTTTATTAAAGTTTACAGGCAGCCGGCACCATCATTCCTTCTCTTAGAAAAGTTCACAACCCCGCAGGCTTTCTACCGCCACGCGGCACTGTTCAGGCTTCGCAGAATATTCAGCCACGGTTAGTGGTTTGGTACCGCTACTTCCATCATCTTCTTCACTTCTCTATTGACATTTAATAGCATAATGGCCCAGAATCGCTCAACAAATTCACAACACATGCATGAAACATGCATATTTTCTCGAAACAGCCGACTTTTTTGTAATAACAACCTCATACAAAAGAGCTGAGAATAAACTCACAGCTGCTTGAGCTCGGTAGAAAGGTATATATATCTCAAAACATCGAGTTATCTGTCCACCTCGAAAAGGTTAGGCAGACAGATACATACTAAAGCTGAAACTTCTTTCCTTCCATTTATCCCTAAGTAAAGATTTGGGGAATGAAAAAGCAACAAACACCAAATTTCTCTAATTCATGGGCGCTAACCAGCGCAGGGATTTTATTTGGGAAAAGAATAAAAATGTTCTTATGATACATTAGTCAGGAAATGTCATTTTTCCGATTTCCCTTTTTGTACACTTTGATACAGTTTCCTTGGCTGGTGGCCGGAGCCACCTGCTACAAAAATTGGTCACCTCCAGAACCTGTCATCTGACCTGAAAGGGAGATCACATTTACTTATGCCCTTTGTCACAGCGCAGCGGAATGCATGCATGCATGTACACATGCTTGAATCAATAAAAGATGCATGTGTTTATTTGTAGATGCGTTTGGCGAGAGTGAATTTACAGCAGTGCAATTTTTTCTGCTTTAGAGACACGAAACACATTTTTTACCTGTAAGAATTGCCAGTTCTGCAAGGGTCTAGATACACAGGTCCAAAACCACAGCAGTCTCCCCTCTAATAGTTAGTATATGCACAATTTAACAAGCCTGGTCCTGAAATTCAAACAGCGTAAAACCAATTGTAGTGGCAATATGGGTCAACATTTGCATGACAAAACAAAGAATAAAATGAAGACGACCAACCTTGATACTCACCTTTCCAACTCTAAGCATCGCAGAACTTCAAGAAATGAATTAGGTTAGTATTAGGCCTTCTGAACTCCATATTCCTAGCACTGTCAATAAAAGCAGGAAGCGGACACAGGACCAAAAGTAAGGAGGAAAGTTTAATATGAATAGAGGGAAAAACTAAATACCTTATGCAATTAAAAATCATACATTACCGGACACAATCCCAACATGGCCTTAGTTCGACACCTGCCCAAAACACTGAAGATTAGGCACAATGCATCAAACCTACTGCACTAAATCCTCCTGCAGCTTCCTGCTTTTCTTTTCTTCCCCTTCCGTTTGCCATCAGAAAGTAACAGATACAGATGATTAAAGTCACGTTCTTTTCACTGAACTTCAAAATAGACCACATATGAACCATGCAACAGAGGATATATTGCATGAACTTTTGGTTTGATTCTACTTTTGGAGCCTGAATTTTTGATGCTCAAACAAATCCCACCAGCTCATATATGCACCAAGTATCATCCCAGCTCAAGATTTTGAAGCACTCCAGGCAATAGGTCTAGAAGGATGGTGGTGTACACCGCATCATTACCTCCCAAGTGAGAAAACTCTTTGTACATGTGGTAGTGTCCTTCGGAAGAAGATGGCATGAACAAAAATGACATGCTGGTTCCATGATTTGCCCATTCTCCGGGATGGATGATCCAGAGAGTAGTTTATTCACAGATCACATACCATCATCACCAAACACCTAGCGTTTAATTTTCTCCATTGCCACACGTACTAGAAGCAGTAACCTTTCGACATCATGGAAGTTGAACTCAATGGCTTTCCTCACAGAAGGCATGCCTTCTGGTCCGTATTGAGCTTCCCCTGAACTTCCACTAGCAGCTGCAAATGCACTTTGAGATTTCTTTAAAGCATCCATCGCTGAGCTCACATCAGTTGCCTGAAACAGAATGAAGTTCGCTCTCATGCAAAAGCAGATATAGTGACTACAGCCCAGGGTTTGATTCTAGGAAAGGAATCTCCTTGAAAAATAAGGATTAACAAATACAACAGCAAAACTAGAACTGATATTTTTTTGTACCCACAAGAAAACTATGGTATGATATGCAAATTTAAAACTGGATGCCAACAACCACTTTCACTCTTGTGCATAACTTGAAAAATGCATTTTAATTCAATTATTACCTTTGTGACAACATCATATTCCTTTTATTTTTTTTCCTTCCAAGGTAACTAACAAGGAAATATAGTTCATGAACAAAATTCCCCAGACATTTTCTGAGTGGTTATGTGGAAATAATAGGTGCAGATATATCACCACGAGCCAATCTATAAAGGAGAAATTGGATGCCTTATCAATTACACTCAACTACCAGTTTTTGTTTGCCAAGCTTTGGCAACTCAGCTTATTCAAAAGAATGACAGAAGACGAGTTTATAAGATAAAATTCTCCAAGAAATACAATTGACTCAAAAGATCATAGCATTAAAAAGAAACAGACAATGGAAAACTCTCATATTCCCAACATGATGAACGGTCTTCCTCATAATGAACACCAGCAAGGGCCAAAACCATAGTTTACATGGTGCAAAGAGATAAGATATGTGTATCTCTGTAAAGAAGGCCTGTCTTTTGTAAAATAAATACACTTCGCAAAGAACTTCTTTGATTAGAGATAAAGACTCTTTCACAAAAGATCTTAATGAGCTTATGACATTTCCAGACCATGCACCAAACACCACAAAGGCATGCTTTGTTCCTATCATGGATAAAGAGTATAACATAAGAGACAGAAAGACAACTTACCAGGTTGAGCAAGTAATCAATGCTACGGCGATTGCGAGAGTTAATAACAAGGCTAGATGGTTTTTGAGGAGAACCAACTCCCTTCACCTGAAGTGCCTTTTCTGGTATTCCAGGATTATTCAAATTATCAACATCTGAAGCTGAAGATGACGGTGACTCACCTGGATGACAGAAGCTGTTAACATCTACAACAGAAAAGCACATTTTTTGCATGTGCGAGCCATATATCACATGTCAAAGTTATAGAACCAACATAATACAAAAGGAAAGCCACAAACAGTCATCAAGAAAAGGGTGAAGACTGAAGTCCCAAGCAGACATGTACTATGATATCCATAATCCATGCCTAAATGCTTTCTTTGAGATGAGAATCTGATATGTACTATGAGATGTGCACATCAACATGTACCGTGAAGGCACATTGGGTCTTCTCATGTTCAACCTCAAGCTTCATGAATCCAAATTCTAACAACCAGAAAGAACTTGGCCACTAAAATATCATCCCCATTCGTCAGGTGCCAGGTTGGAAAGTCTCTCAAAATGCCTATTCAAGGCCTAGTTGGCACTTCATTGTGTACCCCAAAAAAAAAAAAAACTCAAGAAAATAACTTTTAAAAATGAATGACAATTGAACAAACACAAAATAAAAACATTTGAAAACCCCATCTTTTACTTTTCCTCTCACAAAAAACCTCAAAAAAAGAAAAAAGAACTCGGGCAGTTCCCACTTAAGTAGCTAATAAAGCTGCTTAGGTGCCACTTTTGCCTACCATCCCACTTACTCCCCTCACCTTTTTTTTCCAAACTGCAACCATTATTTCAGACTCTTCCTCTTTCGCTCTATATCTCTAAATTTTTCCCCTTTAATTCACAGATCTACCAGGTGATACTTTTGAAAATGTTTGCGATCACAGAGAATTAGTGTAACTAACTCACAGCAATATAGCATTACAATATAGAATCCTCCAATTATAAGAAAAATTAATCCATGGAGTTCTAAAACCGTTTTCCTTGATTGTGTCACAAAATTTTTCAAGATGGAGCGAGAGTCAGAATCGTCTAACCTAAATGAATAGTCTCAACTTGTATTTTTTCAAATTTTTGTTTATTTTGTTGTCATAGTAACAAAGGATGTGGATGTCCTACTGTCTGGAAGGATGATGTTATATGAGAAAGACAAGTTCATAGCGAAGCAGACTTATTTACAAGTTTGTCTTACTGAACATATGCTTAAATTCTAAGTACTTTATCCCATGACCTTCAAAAGTTGAAAAATATTAAAATTTACAACTTATCATCAACGTTTAATGTAACAAGAAGCAATCTAATACAAACCAAGCAACCAAAATAAAGCTCTTACTATTGTACATTACTGTGTAAGATCCCTATTCTGAACAAATGCTTTCATGGTGCCCAATGTAGTAAGCCAAGTTTCCCACATACCAGGAAGATTAGGTAACGCTGCCTGCAACTCCTGGCGAACTCTGTTTGCACGCCCGTGCTTTAAGAAGATAACCCTCATATAAGCCACTTCAATGCACTTGTATGCTAGTGCAGCAGCAGCGAAATCCTTACGCTTTTCATAAAAACGAGCACAAAACCTATACATTGAGGAACAAAAAACTATTGAACTATGAAGAATATGACAAGGTAGCATTCACACAGTGAAGCACATATATAAATTTGCAATGTCCTCGACTTAAGTCATGCAGTGCTCATATGGTTAA
The DNA here is from genome assembly GCA_011799765.1 of Nymphaea thermarum. NCBI lineage: Eukaryota > Viridiplantae > Streptophyta > Magnoliopsida > Nymphaeales > Nymphaeaceae > Nymphaea > Nymphaea thermarum. The sequence goes on from JAANDH010000106.1 coordinate 254,537, forward strand.
ATGAACATAAGAAGACAAACTACAGGAGGGCTTAAACCATAAGGATCAAAAACATGACAACACATAGTGTGGTGTTGTGGTGTGCCAGGCCACAGGGAAAATGCAGAAGATAGCAGCCTCACTGCTGGAAACAAAGCCATGATGAGATCACTAGATATAACTCAAAAATATAGCATTTCCTTCTATTCATTATCACCATGTTTTGGTACTAATAGAAACAGGTCAGGTATGTCGGAAAAGCCTTGTTATGAGTCATGCAACAGCAGCCAGCTATGGAAACTTTAAATTTTTGAACCTAAAGCTATTGCAGAAACTAATATTCCTGAAGATTAGATATAGAAAATGTTTCACTTGTCAAAGCATATGTATTAAGAAGAGCCCAACAGAACAATAGCACTAGATATCACAATAGTAGTAGTATAACATCCAAAATGTTATTAAGTATATTTTGTCGAGTTCCTTAAGACTTGCATCTTGTATTTGAAACAGTCCCCACACAAACACATGGGTGTAGGTACAGGGTGCAAACAATTTAAAAAAACTTGAATATCAATATTCGGCTACACACACACACACACACATATATAGAAACAATGAGATTTTAAGAAAACAAACAATATATTCATTATTCGTAGTCATCAATATAAACAAAAAGTACCAAATAGACCAACAAGACACCAAAGATCACTTGGTCGTGTCCCTTTATCTGCACCTAAGTCCAGCCACAAGTGTGGTGCCTTTGCAGGCAAATCCATACGAGTTATGACACAGGAACCCTCACTATGTTTGGATGTTTCCAACAGCAGTTTTACTTGAATTATTTTCAAAGATTTTGTTCATGTTTGATAGCTTAGTATCTACTTATATTTAATGAATTTGCATAAACAGCAATGAAACCTCTCTGGAATAAGTCAAACCTGTTTTTCTGTTCATTCAGCCTGCTCATCACCTTATATAATCTGAACTGCTATATGCCTTTTGTATTGTGTTTCAGTATTTTATCTTCATGTATCAAGCATGATACATTAGCTTATACTCTACCCTTTTCTGGGAAATTTTTAAAGCACATACAAGGAATTGGACAGGCCCAAATTTTTTTACGTTGTCAAAAGTGCGTCTAACAATATTGGAAAAGATTCATTTCAGTCCAGATAACTATTAAGTGAAAAGTTAGAATTCATTAATTTAATATTAAAAAGAAATATATCTAATTGGAATCTAACAAAATATATATTCATATGATTAGGTACTGTTAAGGAGACTAATGCAAACTAATGAGCATAAAGTTTGTTTATATTAAAGGTATTGTGGTCATTTATCTCGTTTACAAAACTTAAGCTAGTGATAACCTGGGTTGAAGGGTTGTTCTTTTTTCATTAACAATACAAAACTTTGAAAAAAAGTTAGGCATATTTTTTGTTATCGCAAAAAAACATTAGGTGTCTCTGAAAATTTACCTATCTCTTGTCTGAATTCTTGCAGGCCCATCAACCATGGCTTCTAAATACATAGATATTAGTGAATATTATTAAATGTTTACATAAGAAATATGTAAATATTATGAAAGCTGTGACTATTCTCATACTCACGAAAAGGAATGCACCAGTCTAAGGTGATAGAAAAAGTTGTTCATATATCAGCACACATGTACAAGAGTGATATACAATTCCCTCATTATTCTATTCTACTGCTGGCTAAAGTTTGCATGGAGACAGGAGACCTAAGCACTTATTCAAGTTCCATTCGGTATGCCACATTCTTTTCCTTACACAGGTTATCCAAATTATTGAGAAAGTGAAACTCCGGTAACTTATAAGTTATAACATAGAAGCGTACACAATACAGGTGAGGGAGAAAAACAAAACCATTTAAGGGCAATCAATCTCTCCATTTCGTAAAATGGGCAGCATAATTTCCTGATAGCAACCCAAAAAAAAAATTGTAAATCATGTCAAATGTAGGTTCGATTCAGTCAAATAAAAGTTGTGTTTTCTCCTATTAGAGTAAACAAGTATTTTCAGACTTACAAAGGACGACATGAAAAATTTAAGAAATCACCTTCTGCAGTAAAACAGGTCTTAAACATGAGGACTTCTATTCAGCAATTTCCAGAAAGTGGTGCCTTAGTCAGGAAATTTAAAATAACACAGCACTATAATAAGGCAGCTACTTATGTAGGGGTATATATAACTTACTCGCACAATTTCACAGTATCAAGATAAACAAGAATTGAATAGTCAACCCCTTGCTTTGCAACATCCGTGTCGTTGGGTTCCAATAGAGAGGCACCATGAAGAAACTTCAATGCTGCACCAAAGTACAGGCTCATACTTTCGAGCTCTGGACCATCCTAAAACAGATTACAGGAGAATTTAGCACTTACTTTAGGAAAGTACCTAGATCAAAAAACAGAAAACCTTTCCACGCCACAAACCTTCAAACGGTCAGCAGAGTGCTTAAGATCCTTAGCTTCTTTTATAGCAGCATGACCATTTTCCTTTCTAACCGGGCTTCTGGTATCTACTTCCCTGCTCATAACACCATTAACTGCAGGATGCCGCAGATTACCATTATTAATCATGGTTGAGCCCTCAGGTCTCTTAAGCTGCTTCAACAACTTTGCTCCATCACCATTAGATGCATTAGCTGAGAAACCCTCTACCTTGGTTCCCATATGAGATGAAAATGTGTCTCTTGGACGTTCCAGTTTGTCCTCAGACAGTGAGAATGACTTTGTGTTTCCTTTGGCAGAAGCCAAGTCTCGGTCTGTTCTGTCTGGGAGAGACGGGCTTAATGACCTTTTATCCTCCCTTGATATCAGAGGCTGAAAAGTTTGCTGCAAACCAGATCCTCCATCCTTGTTGATGTTGTGAATTCCCTTGACCTTTCCAGTGACTAAATCAGATGGCTGCTTAGCAGATGGAAAAGAACCCCGAATATCTGAATTCTCATGATGAGTGATCATAGAATGGACATCTCTCTTCCTTTCACCTGAACATTTTACTGAGTCCTTGATTTCAAGGGAATTCATGTCCTTATCAGACTTGGTTTTACCCTTGTATCGAGAAATGTCATCCCTTAGTTCTTCATGAAACAAGGACCCATTGTGTGCATTAACAATGATCTCACCAGCATTCTTTGTGGAATAAAGTTCATGATCCTCATCACAAGAATCAGAAGACTTAAATTTCCCTTTTCCAGAATCTGATTTACTGATCAATTGTTTGTCCTTCAATCGCGATGAAGACCCTTTTTCAGACTTTTGAGCTGATCCATTTGCAACAGCACCAATTTTCCTTTCTAAATCGTTGTCCTTGATCCTTGTACCACCAGGAAGTTGATTTTGCTGCCCCAGTTCATGAATGCTGTTAACAAGGTGGCTAGTACTGCATTCAATAGAATTGCCAGGTTTCCAGTTTTTCTTGTCTCCACCTTGACTGTCACATGCCTCTCTATGGCCATCAAGAACTGAAGATCTAGCAAGCTTGTCCATGTCCTGCAATGCATGTTCCACGAAACAAACTTTATTCTTTAAAATGCTACCAGAACGACTGCTCCCACCATCCACTTCTCCATCTGAAGAGCGTCGTGGACTCACAAGACCTGCATTCACTACCTCATCCATCCCCGAAAAGTTTTTTCTGGAAACAGACTTATCTAGACTGGATACCCTTAAAGGAGAAGATGAAACAGACTCAACAGGAGAGCCTTTCACTTCCTGGGGATTTACTTTTATTTTACGAGAGCCAGAAACCTTTGAGGAGCTTGAAGCAGCACCAGCAGAAAGCTGCACTTCCTTCTTTAAGGAATCCGCCCCTTCAGAGATCCTCTTAGAGACCATGTTTCCTCGAAAAGATTCTTTCTCGTATAGGCCTCTGCTACCATCTTCCATTCCATCAAATGGGGGATCTCCAGTGACATCAAGCACAACTTTTGTGGTTCTTACTTTGCTTTCCGTTCTTGCATTGCTAGTACTTGACTCTCTTCCATCAGATTTTGATGACTTGATTTTCTTTTCCTGTCTATGCTCACTCTCCATCTCTTTTGCTGAATCCCTAACATCAGAGCAATGTCCATTGTTAATAGGGCCTTCTCCAAACTCCTGAATTTCCCGCTGTTCTTTCATTTTCCTCTTTTTTGTTGCTATTTCATTTTTATCAAGCTCTGCAGTACTTATGGCACCAGGATTTACCTTGCATTCACCATCGAATGGATAGGGACTTTGGTCCTTCAACTTTTTTGCAAAATTATTATCATATTCCCTGTTGTCATCCTCGTACATTTGAGCACTAGCACCAGTCAGTTTAGTAGGGATACCGTTGCTAGCCTTTCTTCTCATTTCATTTTCCGAATTCCATTCTTCATTGATATGTGGTAGAACATCTATCTTTACTTTCTTGGAAGCATTGTGATTATCCAGTTGAGACTCTCTCTTAGACTTGGACTTTGAGTGCAAACCTTGTTCAAGGTTATCACCTGCAATCAAATTGCAAAACATGAATGTAAAAAGATAATGCAATTGAAGTCATCAATCAAAACTATAAGAGAAACGGTTGTCATAGGAACATAAAGGAAAAGGAAACAAATAGGTACCTCCACTAGAGTAATTTTTCAGCAATTTATGTTTCTCCTTATGTTTATGCTTTTGCTTCCCATGAATGTGTTCCTGATCCTTAATCACATGTACCATCCCATCTTCGCTTAAAAGGGTTGGATCTGGAGGACACTGATTCACATCATTCAAACTCCTACTTTTGACGGAGTTTTGCTGACTCTTTTTTGTGGTATTTAGAAGAGAGTAAGGGGCAGTCAAGCTTAAACTATTTTGCGTCTCCGTTATCATATGTTTCTTCTTTCCATTGGTTGGGATGGCACTGTCAGAAAATAGACTTGGTCCAGGACCTGCTAAAGTTGCAACTGATACAGTTCCAGAGCCTGGTGCGTGCAGCCCATTTTGGTGATCCTGAACTCTGTATAATGCATAGAATGCATTAATTGCCTCCTGTTCGGCAACACTGCACTTGTTCAATCCAGGCCTGGAGAGCAAAAAGCAAAAATCATCAATAAATAATCTTCAAAACAATGAGAACAATTTTATTTGGTTGGGGCAGTTAAGCACACACGTAACAGAATTTGTTATTTTCCATATTAGAATAAAAGAAGAAACTTACAACCAACTTTGCATACTGCATATCCACTTCTTCGGCAAAGATATATGCTCTGGATGTAGGCGCCACTTTTGACATTTATCGCAACAAACCCAATGATCAGAATCTGCATCAGACACTAAACCATTTGCTGCAGTAGAAGGAGCAGCAGCTTGACCATTCAACCCAATATCAGATACAGTTTCAAACCTTCTTGCCTCTATCCTCTCATTTGGCTTTACCAAATGTTCATAGGGTTCTCTCTCAGGATGCTTCACTGCAATTTTATCTGTGACATAGCTGTTGAATGAATCTAACCTGCTCTCAACATGTTCATTCTTAACATCTCTTGTTGGACCATTCTGGAAATCCCTGTCAACTCTCTTGTTTAACTCCTTCAATCTCATCAAGTCAAGATGGGTTTCAAGGATATCGTCCCCCGCATGTGTGCCTTTTTTCCTATGCTTAAACTGAGCTGATTTTGATTTTTCTTTCAATGAATCTGAAGCAGATTTTCTGTTGCTTTGGCTATCCTTCTGTTTCTTGACAAGGAAGTCCTTCCCTTCTTCTGCCTTTTGATCAGCAGTATCATGTGCAAAATGTCTCTCAGTACTCTTGGGTTTCGGAGAGTCCATAAAAGAGCTACTACATTTTATTTCTTGAACAAAGTCATTGGATGCATTGAACTTCACATCGTTTTTTACTTTCATATCTTTCCTCAACTCCGCATTATCCTTGAAAAAAGGCTCCTTTTGGTCTTCCCGTAGTTTTCCTGACAAGTTGGTTTTGAAAGTTAGCTTCTCTTTCGCAGGTACTTTCTCAATCTCAATTTTTCCAGCCCTATTAATGCCAGGGCTAGCTGGCACTTCTTTTGGTTCTTCTTCTTCTATAGCTTCTGGTATATCGATGTTTATTTCCTTCTTAATCGAGGAGGCAAAACCCTTCTCATCAGATGTATCGCTCGTATGCTTGACTTCAACAGGTTTCCCAGACTTATCCCCAACCTTTTTGGCTTTTTCTTTCTCTCTTGTTATAGCCAGTAATAAAGGCTTTGAAGCATCTAAAACACGCTCCTTTCCATCCAATGCATCAACATCTGATTCCTTCTTAACAATTAGACTGACGTTCTTCTCCTCAATTGTGGAACTCGCGTGATTTACTTCATTAGACTTTCCAGGTTTATCCACAGGCCTTATGGTCCTTACTGTCTGTCCTTTCAAATCCTTACCAGAAGGAAGGTCAAATACTGCTGGTGCATCTGTACCATTCTTTTGTCCCGTTCCAGATTTAACATCCCTATGAAGAACCTTCTCTTTCTCCATCAAGTGCAACAGACCATCAGAAAGTGGAGAAAGCAGAGGAGCATTCTGAATAGCCAAAGATGTCATAACCTGTTTAAAATGTCAAGAACGAACCAACTTTAGCTTATTCACCTCAAAACAGCAATTGAAGCAACAACCAAACAAACTACCTCAAGTATGGTGTTAGGGGATTCATCAGGTGCCTCACGAATGTCAGGTGATAACTCTCCACTATAATCCAAGCTATCTTCAAGTGATGATGATGGAGAAATAAGGCCCAGGCCACTGTAAATGTCTGCATTATTCCTTGCAGAAATATTTTCTTGCTGGACCTTGAATCGTACTTTTAGGGATTGACCATTTCCATTAGAAGTTTTAACAGGCTCGCACTTTGGAGAAGATTCTGCAGCACAATGAATAGAAACATGTGCTCCAGGGTCTTTGCGAACAGAGGCATCCAAGGAAGTCACAGATGCCACTGTCTGCGTGCTAGTTGGAGCTGGAATAGACCTAGCAGCGAGAGAAGCACTTGCCTGATGTGTGAGGTTCTGGCGTGTACTCTGTTGAGGAAAATATAATCAAAAAGTTTAGAACTAGGATAACCCCATAGACTAATAACTCTCACCGCTCCAAATAGATACCTCAGATGGCTGGTCTCCTCGACTTGGTGTGCTAGAATGTTGAACCCTTGCTGAACCTCCAGAATGCGATAGAATAAGAGGAGAGCGCTGATAGGTTGGCAAGAAGGAGCCATAATCACCAAATTTTGCCCCTGTGAACTCAATAACAAGGACAGTGGTAATGAAGTTGTTCTCATTCATGCAGCATCTACGTCACAGCAACCGGAATAGAAATTAGTTTAAATGGCAGTTCACAACCAAATTTACTCACCCAAATTCTTTGCACAGACACTGCCCTCAAAGTCCTTCTGGAAATGCCCTAAGACATTCATTATTCTGTCGTCCTGTGAAGGAATAAGCTGCTGTCATTACATACATTTCAACATTACACACGGATGAATCAACAAAAAAGAAAAAAAAACATGGACTCGCCTTAACATTGAAAAAGCTTCTCAACACATCAAGTAGTCTTAACTCTTAAACTTGGTTCAAAAAACATGAAAGTAATTTGATCAGATTGTTGATCACCATTCATCTTGCTGAAGCTAGTCTCACAAACTTCTTATCGCGGTCGTGATGGAATCGAACTGAACCAATCTCCTTTTTGAGATTGTTTAAAAAAATATTGGAATTCTTAAATGAAAATGGAAGAGAAAACCCATAATTTTGTTAAGAATAATTAGACCAGGTTACTGAAAGCTAGCTCTGGACCCAATTTTCCAATCAGGGAGAGCTAGGTTTAAGATGAGAAACAATCTGCCACAAATATAATATAAGAGAATCTATACATCTCATATAAATCTTAAAAGGTTCCATCATCTCCACTACCAATTCCGCAAGGTCCTCGTAAAAGGTTCGGCGATTAAGAGCAGTGTGCATACAGAGATCCATGACCAACATTGTAGAATCAATGACAAAAGCGACTGAACGAAAGTCGATTACAACATCAGAATATAAAAGATCCCACACAGTTCATTCGGTCTCCGCCACTATTGATCGTGAGCAACCAACGAGATCCATGCGGAAAGTAGCTTAAAGTAATAACAAATAATCAAAACACGGATACCGTTCTCAGGCGAAACACGGAGAATTCACGAGACTCACAATGTAAGACAAGTCGACATCGACATTGGGCTCATGGACGCCACAATCCTCGTCGCGGTAGGAGCAGGCTTCGCCTTCTTCAAGCTCGCTCTCCTCCATTTCCCCCGCACCTCCAAACCCTAGCCCCTTCCTCCTTTCCTTCCCGAACCCCCTATCTTCATCCCTACTCCTCACAGACAACATCAAAATCCAACCCCCAGAAATTCCAGCAAAAATACTCCAATCTCGAAGTCCACCACCGAGAAACAGAAAACCATCATCCTCAATTCATCACAAACTCCAGTAATCAAAAACCCTAAAAGCCCACTGTCCCTCACCAACCCCAAAAACAACCGCGATCGGCCCCCAATCCGGAACTCGAGCCACCCACCTTCACAGAAACCCAAAAAACGAACAATTGCGAGATGCCCAACAATCAAAAATTAAAGAAAACAGCTGCAGACGCGATTCCCATTAAGGGGAACCGATCAGTACCCGTGGCCAAACATCCGATCCTTCCAGACCCACTTCCAATTTTCCCAAAAATTCCCGGATATTCCTGGTTTCCAGCCTATTGCAGGCAGTTGCAGAAGCCCCCAAATGGTGCTTCCCCCTCCCACCCTCTTTTTTCCCTCTTTTTCCCCAAAAATTTCACTTTATTTCTGGCTTGAGGAACGATGAAGGACAGTAGGACGCCACAAAGACGGACTCGGAAATAAAACTTCGAAATTTTAAAAAATGGCAAATTCTCAGAAAATTTAATTTTATATATATGTGTGTGTAGGTATATATGGAGATGAAGAGAGAGAAAGAGGCGATCCAACCAGCAGACAAAAAGTGGGGGCTCAGCGATTTCTTTTCTTTTCTTTGCTCAACGGAGTTAAAACTAATCTGGTTCTTTTCGTTTCTCGTCTCCTTCCCATTCACCTCGTTCCCCTTCTCTTTTCCTTCCCTTCTTTTATCCGAAAATTCTACTTTCAGCCTCCTTTCAATTTTTTTCTGCCCTCCTCTTTACCCTTCTGAATCTTAGGTCTTGGCGCCTTCTCAATCTTTATACTAACCTTTTTTTTGTGTGTGTTTTTAAGTAGCCATGTCTATTATTCTCTATCATAAAAACATATACATTTTTCCACACTTTGTTGGTAACTTCTTTTTCATTGTATTTCTTTTTAATAAACTTAGATCATCGTTAATTCAATATTTCAAGTCTGAATCATTTCAAAAATTTGCATTCTCAATGAATTGTCTTCTAGAATTAATTTGTTGATATATATATATATATATATAGGAGAGGAATGAAGATCATGCCAGTGCTGAACAAATTGAACAATATTTTTTCTATAATTTATTAAAAATATACTTTATTTATCTCCTTTGATAGTTAGTTTTAATTCTATCGATGCTTATTATTACGACACGCACATATGCAAAACAACACATGACCTTGCACTATACGTATGTGTACAAAAATTATTGGTATTTTTCAGTTTATCATATTATGATTATTCATAACTCAC